>JARJDX010080476.1:0-11356 GCA_030264735.1 Gymnusa sp. GC000175
GAAATAAGGTATGTGTGCAAAATTTTATTCAATTTGCTGATTATCCCTAAAAGATATGATTAAAAAAAGGTTTTTTTTTGAAATTTTGACACCCTGTATCTTTGTTAGGAAGCGAGTAAGAGGCGTATATGCATTGTGTTTTTAACTCAGAATGACAAGGAGAATATTGTGTTAAAATTTTCAATGTTAAAACTGATACACCCTGTATATAAAATATAATAAAATAACAAATGAATAATTATTTTGGGCTTTAAAGTTTTATTTTTTGTTTTTGTCAAACGTAACGGATATGCCTAAAATTGTGCCTTGTTTTTTACTTATCATAAAATGGGAACGATAATGACCTTTATCACCACAATAATAATTAATAATTGTAAGAGGGACGCCCGATAGCATCCAATCGCACCTGGGCAAAAATTCTTTGCACCCTAAAATAATGTAGCGACTGGCCGATCATCTTATAACTGATAGACGTGGGAGAACAGAAAAACCTCCTTACCTCACCAGGGAACCATGGTAGATCGCACCAAATAGTTCAATAAGCTTCCGGTGCGAGAAATTGGTCACCTGTTAGCTTTTAAATACATACCTTCTCCAGAGGTAATTGTAATGCTGCCAAACTAAAACTCTTACTGAAGCACCAATAAGTCAGTTGCAAGTTTTGTCAAAGGTGTTAGTAAAGATAATACTGAAGAAATTCAAGCCAATTCTAGATAAGGAAATTATTATTTCAGGCCATCAACGCCGATTAAGAAATCTTAACGGAGCATTTGAACAAATTCGCAGAATTTTTAATGCGATTAACAACTTGAAAGAAAAATAACTGCGAAGCTTTCCTTTTATCTACAACACATGCCTTTATTAAAATAAAGCAAAGAGGACTCTCCTGAAAATGGAAGAAACTATTGTCACACAACAATTATAAAATATTGAAATTATACCTAACCATGGTGAAGAAACATGGAAACAAAACATATACTGATTTGCAACTAATTCATATATAATGCCATTATAAAAAGTTAATAACCACGTGACCGCAGTAAGCAGCTTAAATAACATTAGGTATTTCAATGCTGGCTATTAAGTGCAATCAATCACATGTAACGTAATATTTTAATCATTGTCGTTCGTTGTGACTGACACTTAGAGTTTATTGGCGTTTTACCTGGATAATAAAAGTGTATAATATTATTAGATTTGTTTTTTAATAAATCCTTAATGTGGTGTCAACGGTTGGAATAAAAGTCTTGCCAACCTATGTTAGTTGGGTTGCCTACGCGGTCACGTGTTTTACAGCATTTTCTGATTACTCTGTATAAAATAATTACATAACATGTATGTTCTTACCAATCCTATTAGTACAATCAAAAACAATAACTGGAGAACTGGACTCACCTGCAAGCAAAAAAACAAAAAAAAAAACAATTAGCAATCACAACAATAACATAACACAAATAATATTTTTTGTTTTATTAAATCTATTATATTCATTAGAATTGTTAGCACAATAGATTGTAGTTGCCACCTTATTAAGTTCCAGCTTTTACCTTTATAACATTCTCAAATTTTTTATATATAAATTATGGTTGACAACCCTTAAAAAAAAACATGTCAACTGTTCATCCATTTTTTATATTTCAACTTGTTTTTAGTCTGGGGTTACCAACAATTTCTTCTTTATACTTAAATAAGAGTTACCAATTTTTTTAATCAACACTTCTATTATAAATTGGAAATTGGTTAAAGTGTACTAGTTGTTATCTAATCTAGTTGTGCTCTTGGTTACTTTTAGCTCGTAAATATCACAATTCGGAAAGATAAATAACAACACAACACACAGACATAATACAAATTTTATTTTATTATTTTTACACCATTTAGACATGTCTGACTGGACGATCGTTTATCAGGTATTTGTTTCTTACGCCTTTTGCACCCTTTTTTACCTGCCCCGTTACCAGCCAAGACATTGCTGTGGTTTAATACACATCAAGGCTAATAATTATAATTTATAGCAGACAACTATAAAAAATTAACCTTCCTCTTTCAATTAAGGTATGTATAGTGACAGCTTACAAACAAATATTTTAATAATTATTATTAAAATTTAAATAAATTACGTTATTATTATAATTAGCAGGAATTAATGTAAATGCAGGAAATGTGAATTTTGATAGGAACAAAATATATTGTATTAATTTATTAAAAAAAAACAAATATTTGTTTTTCAGTTATTTAAAAAACCCACAAATTGATTGCAAATGACACTATAGGGAGGTCGTTAATAATGATTTCTTTAAAAATGCTCCCAGTAATGGTTATCGAAACCTATTTTATAAATTTAAGTTTAATTAAATTTCAGACCTAAATGTCAACACATTTTGACGTTTAGGTCGGACCTAAAACTAAATTAACTTAAATTAGCGTAATAGTTGTACAAAAAAAATATATTTTTTCCATTACATATAACATTCTTTATAAAGCCTTTAAGTTTTAGCAACGTGTCAAAAAAAGTGCTCACAAACATTCCACCATCCAATTCCTCGCATTATTCCAAGTCTTTTTGATCAATGCTCGGCGGTGTATGAAATATATGAGCTATTTCCAAACGAAATTGCCAGCATATAGATCCCTACATCATTAAATTGTCGGGCGTGCGTTTCAGATCATTTTTTTTGTTAAAAAAAAGAAAGTTTCATGCCAAAAGGTATATAGTGAAAATTTTGCTGCGGCCGTGTGCGTTAGACGCTTTTTGGATGGGTGAAATCTCGTGCGTTCGCGACATGCTTATGGCAGTATATATCTGTAGCTATACAGCTGACGTATTGTGCAACATTAGTGCAAACATTATGAAATTTCAAATTTTAATACTAAAAGTTCTAAGTTTCCACTTCTATCGGCAGTCCCTATAACTGCTCAAAACGCTGGGCGTTATTAGTGGCTAAACACAATCGACACCGTTTTGCTCTATTGCAAGTTAGTTGTCGCCATGTATTGCGATTAACGCATCCGTAACAGCTTCACGTACTTCTTTTACATTATTATAATTGAAATGACTTACATATAATTTATTTTTTAAAGCTAACAACAAATAAATATCAAGAGTCTGCTGATCTGGCTAGCCACTGCACAGGAGTATTTGTCGCCAATACTTTATTATTATAAAAATAATAATAATGGTGACCTACAGATATTATCATTTGCTTGTAAAGTTTGGGCAACGGACGAAATTTGAGTTTTAATTTTATAATTTTTAATGCTTTGGACTTAGATACGTGAATTTAGGCTCGTGTCTAAAATGTTAGGATTTGCTGCCAAACATCCAGATATATTGTATATTTAAATCTAATTTTCTAAATTTTTTTTAATGTACGTTTATATTCTTTCTGGAAATTTGGTTGGGTATGTTTGAGCAGTAAGCTGGGACTTTTAGTGACACTTAATGTATGTACATTGTACAAAACATATCATATTGTTTATTTATAGAAAAATTCACCATTTGAAATTATTTATAAAGTAATTATCACAACATTATAAGACAATACCAGTTAGTCGTGTAATAACACATTTTGTTTTATTGTTATTTGTGTCTACTTGATTTAAAATTAAAACAATTAATATTTCTTATAATTTTTTATTCTGGCGTTAAGGAGGAAAAAAGTCTATTTGATCATGTAAAAATCAAATATGGTGTCCATTATCTCGGAAACCGCCATCTTGAATTTTACTTTGAAAGTAAATTTAGGTTTTATTCATTGATACTCGGTTCTATAAAGCGTGGTTACTGGTTAGTTAACGGAATAATTAATGAATAAATTGACATGTGACATTGTTAATAACAAATATAATAATGTCACGTCAATTTATTCATATCTTTATCTAACGACGCTTAATAGAACCAGCACTGAAGCAAGTATATTTTATATGAAACTTTTTTTGTATCTTTTATAATTACGAAAATTACTTTTTAGAAAATGGCGATTTTAATTTTTTTTTTAAATAATTTATTAACCATTTGGAATTTTGAAAATTTCTTAGCAGAATCTTAGTCAGCACAACATTGTCTATTTAACCAAATGTGCATCTTTAATAATAAGAAAGATACCCATGGTTACTCAATTTCCTTGCGTATTTTTTACTATTAATTTATATGGTCACTTTTTATTCTCATTTACGAAATAGAGATTTTTGCGGAAATATCTATTTTTGATTCCCCTCATTCAGATTTTTTTTTTTTGAAGTGGTGTCTGACGGTCTGTCTGTCTGTCTGTGTCCTCTCTACAGCGCTAAACTTCTGCTTTTTGCTGAAATCTATATATAAGTTTATAAAAAAAAAACATAACAGTACAAAAGTGTTACGAATTAAAATTGCAACAAATTTTGTTCTTATAATTTTTTAAAATAATGATGATTCAAAAAATTTTAAGAACTCATCCTTGTTCGTTGCCATGCAATATTTTATTGTATTTATTCCCATCAAGTAGCAGATACATATTATCATTGTATTCGACCGACAATTAATGATATAGGTTATATGTATATTATTCAAAAGTGACGGATGTCACTCTCGGAGTTATTGCCATACATTTTACAACAAAATGTAGTTTCAGAGACATACTGTCAGTCAACCTAATTGGCTAAATAATTGAAATATATTTTTGTCAAAAGAAACGGATATGTCTCAAATTCGTAAATAAAAGTCGTGTAGTACCCACACCTTAATTTTTTGAATGTGTTTATTTTAAATGGGAGGACATTTTGACGACAGACAAGACAGACACCATTTCGAAAACACTTTTTACTGAATGAGAAGAACCAAAAACGGATATTTCTTTTACTTTATAAATGAAATTAAACGTATAAAATAATAAAATTTCAAACCTGTAAAATTATCATTGCAAATGTTTCCGCCTTCTGAGCTATATGTTGTTCAGCGCTAACAATTTTCATTAAAAAGGTTGATGCATGGCTGTGCTTACCTGCCCTGTAGAAATTTCCTTGGTCACGATTTGATCGCTAAAGAACGAATCTAACGGTAAAGCTTTCAAAAGCATAAGAAATCTTCCAGTGATACTCAAGTCATGCTAAGGTTTTACAAACATCACATTGCATTTTGCATTTAAATTAGATTATTTCAAACAATAAAGTAACAATACACTTGATAATTGTATATACATCGATCATTATTAGTTTGTTAATGTATTATTTACGGAAGTAATTTATTTTTATTATTTAAATGCGGGTATATTAAATTCCTGATAAACAATGGGTTTTCTCTGAAAACGTCGTCCAGAATTTAAATGGAAATTTTCGTAGGCACGCATGCTCTTGTGCCTGTGTCATTGATCTGGAACGGTAGGTCCGGATTTCTCGGGTAACGTCCGGTAAAGTCCCGTCCACTCTGTGGTTTGTAACTAATTGAATGATAATCCAAAGCTCGTAATGTGCATATCCGCTTTATAGCACGTCCTCAAGTTGGAAATGGTGGACATTATCATGCGATCGACGCCTCTCCACGAAAACAGGAAATGCACTCACTAATCAAGACTCTTTAACTTTATACTTTTAGCTTAAAATCAAAACTTACATGTTAATTAATTGTAATAACTTTCAATCAAGAAGAACTGTCTTAAATTATTAATTTATATGTGTTTTATTGGTAATAAATTATTTATTGGGTATTAATAGTGTTTTAAGTTATTTGTTTTATGAACACGACACTGGCAATTACGAATACTTGGATTATTTATTTAGTGGCAATAAAAAGTAATGACGAATGCTAAACACACTTATTTATAAACGTGGATATAATCGTTTAATATTATTCATCGAATAATTTTCAATTGTTTGATTGTCTTGACACTATTGTAATTAAAACAAAAAAAATATTACTTATCATATCTGCTTATATCCTCAAATAAAAATGTTGTGGACTGAAAGACTACGTCTAATGGCCATTTGATGAGGACCCAAGGACAAAACAATGGTATCAAACATATACCCTCTCACATTACCCACCCCCGACAATTTACAGCCTGTGCAAAAACAAACCTCTGACAAATAGGAGTTTTTATTCCAGATTCACGTTCGACGGTAAAACTTTATTTCAGATTCGGATTGTGCAGAAACAAATACATAAATTTTTAATAAGTAATAATTTTTGTAATCATTGTAGGTGACGCTGTAATCCAAATAAATCGAAGCTTGCGATGATTTTTTTTCATGCAAATACAGCGACACAGAATGTGATAACAAAAAAATGTTTTAACTATAAGTTATGTATTTTTCAGGGTGGAACGTGAATCCGCCATAAAAATGGGGGTTCCAATTTAAAATTGTAAAGTTGCCCTCTCTTCACCCTCAAGGGGGGAAGTGCGACACTTTAATTTAGCATAATTAAATAGATTTTATTTTTAAATATAAAACACGCGTTTTTTATTTGTTTCTTAATTGGCAGTGTATTTCTCAAGATATTTGACCGTTTCCAGAGTTTTTGTTCGCCCTGTATATAATAATAGTGCAATCACTGCCACCTACAGTTTTTAACGATCTAAATTAATAAAAAGGTACTTGAACTAACGGAAATTTTGCAAACAATCAATTATTTTATGGTTCAGAATTTTATAGTTAAGATGTAGCGTTTACTTGAAGATATTTGCCGCATGGCGCTAGAATTGACAAAATTAGTTTCTCGCAGAAATGGTACAGATTATTATTATTATTATTATTATTATCATCTTCATCTTCTTGTCACTTTATGTCAGTATTTGGGTAAATCCAGATCTCAACAAGAGTTCATGGTGATTTACCCTAGAACCGGATTATATGTGCGGTGCCCATAAGTGCGATCTTCTCCACTTCCTTAGTTGACAGGTAACCAGAAAGTATGGTGAGATTTTTATCCAGCCCTTTACTTATTGTTCCGAGTGCTCCTACTATTATTGGCACTGTCCTTCCATCTCTCCCTCGGTCTTCCACTTCTCTTTTTTCCTCCTATGGTACTCGTCAGTAGTATTTTTGGTACCCTCCGTCCTGCCATTCTTGAGATATGTCCAACCCACATTTTTCTTTGAGCCATAGTTACTCCAATAATATTTGCCTCATTGTACAGCTCCGTTAACTTTTATTAATTCTTCTTTCCCACATTCCTTCTACCATCTTTCCACCGTATATCTACCTCTCGCACATTTCTAACATTCTTTGGTCAGCCTTCCTTAACGTCCAAACCTCACTTTCGAAAACTACAACTGGTCTAATGATGGTTTTATATTAATGCTCCTTCAGCTTTCTGGAAGTGAAATTGCTTTTTACATTTATTTCCTATTTGCTTTTAGTTCTTCTATCACTTCTCGTTTCCTTGTGAAGATTGTGCCTAGGTACGTGATTCGGTTGACTTCTTCGAAATTGTACGTTTTTTTTTCACTTATTTTACCATTAACTTGGTTTCTTCTGAGAATTCACTATCCGTCCATGTGATGTGTTCAGCTGTATGGTGCAGATAATCGATGAATACTTTTGAGCAGCGGCGCATCCAGGAATTTTTAAAGAGGGTGCACTAAATAATTTTTTGTAATAAAAATATAAACCAGTTCAGCCTTACCTTAACCTTAAACCTAACATTAAACAAAAAAGGTAACTTTTATAAGATAAAGATAATTACTCCATTTTAGGACTTGTACCATGTACAGATCTAGGCGTATCTCCCTTATTTCTTAAAATCCGAATTTTGTAGCAAACATATTTTATTTAAGACCAGAAAAATCAATCGCTTGTTTTGATATGATTTTGAAAAAACAAAGAAATAACTAAAATTCACCTTTTTGTAAAAAAAATATGCATAACCTTGGTAAATAACTGTTTTTTGTAATGGGCGATACCAGGTTGAGGTAGAAACAGATGTTTTTATGTTGGTATTTAAAATTTCACGTTTTATGACCATATCGATAATCAAAATTTTTATTTTTCAAATGGTCATAACTCACTTAATTTTATCCAAAACAAAAACCGGAGGTGTGGTCACCACACGACTTTCATTTACCAATTTGAAACATAATCGTTACTTTTAATAGAAACATAGCTATATTTTATTAATTATTAGCCAAAAGGTTGGCAGTGTGTCTCTGCAACTGCATACGATATGTTTCAAATTCGTAAATAAAAGTCGTGTGGTGACCACAAATCCATTTTTTTTTTTATATTTTTAATATTCAATAAACGAATTTAGACTTTTTAAACGTGGTGTTGACATTTTTGAACGGATTTTTGTCATCTTCGAGTGTATTTTAGACATTTTTGAAAAAAATTTGACATGTTTTATTAAATTTTTGCCATTTTATAAACGTATTTATGTCATTCTAGACATTTAAAATAAATTTTGACAAATTCATACACAATTTTGCAATTTTCAAGCAATTTTTTGACATTTTAGAACGAATTTTTACACTTTCTGGAGAATATTGACGTTTTCGAACCTAATTTTTCAATTTTAAAGTAAATTTTTAAGCATATTTTTGCATTATTTTAATAATTTTTGATATATTTTTTAGCGAATTTTTGATATCTTTTAAACGAAATTTGACATTTTTATAAGTTTTTGTCATTTTTGAGCATATTCATGACACTTTCAAATAAATTTTTCTGTATAAAAATTAATTTTGACATATTAAAGTAAATTTTTTGAGATTTTCGAATGAATTTTGAAACAAACAAAATTTAGACATTTTTATAAAAAAAAATTAAGCATTTTGAGATTGAAATTTTAGAACAAAACTTGATATTTTTTTAGCAAAATTTTTACATTTTCGAACAAATTCAGATATTTTCAAAGAAATTTTATTTTTAAGCACATTTTTGCATTTTTAAACGAGTATTTGGCGTGTTAGAGTGAATTTTTCTCATTTTTAGGGTACTTTTGGCAAGTAATAAACAGTAACAAACTGGTAATATTTTGTGACATTTCACTATCTTTGTTTAATTTGTCTTACACATGTTTCGGCTTGCGCCGTTGTCAAAGACTGTTACACTTTTGACATTTTCAAGAGAATTTTAGTAGCAATCGTTTGACATATATGTTTCTTAAACGACTTTTTCGAGCGGATATCTGCCATTTTTGAGAAAATTTTAGACGTTTTTAAACAAATTTTAACATTTTCTATCAAATTTTTGTCATTTTTAAACGTATTTATGTATACACTTTGATCATTTTTAAGCAGATTTTTGACATTTTCGATTTGAATTTTTACACTTTCTAGAGAATATTTACATTTTCAAACTAATTCTTGCTAAGTATATTCTTGACATATTCAAACAAATTTTAACATTTTTAAAGAATATTAATGTATTAAAAAAATCACTTTCAAATGAAATATTTAAATGAATTTTACCGTTTTATAGCGAATATTTAACATTTTCGAAAGAATTTTTACACTTTCTAGATAAAATTAACATTTTCAAACCAAATATTGCTAATTTAGAATTTAGACTTTCGCGACTGAGGTCGATGTAAGTTTTCTTACTTTCGGGTTTAAGTCGCGTATGTTTATTTTGTTTGCTTTTCTAATAATGGTTTTTCTAGCCTTTGTTCCTAGGTTTTGGTGGCTGCATCTAGAATGTCTAAAACCGTTAAATGATTTTGGAGGATGTAGCAGTTCCACAGAGTTGGATGCCGTACGTCCGGAAGGGATTTAATATTGCCTTGTATACCAGTGGCTTGTTTCGTAGAAAAAAATAGGGTTTTTGACCAATCATCCAAAAATTGTGTTTGAATTTTAAACCTGGTTGATTTCTTTTTGTGAATATATCTTTTTTCAATGTTAATTTTCGATCAAGGTGCAAACTGAGGTATTTAACATCTTTGCTTTGATAATTGTAAGGTTATTTAACACTACTAGTGGTCAAGCTTTCTTGAAGTATACATGACATGTGTTGACGCAATTGGCGTAATTTCATGGGCCAGGTTTTCCTGATATAACAATATTCTTGATGCTGATAATCTAATCGCATTATTAAAAAAATGCCCTACGCTAACTTATTTAACAACTTTATAAAGGCTTTTGATGACTTAGCTCAAAATTCTAGATAAATTCTGGTTTAGATATGTATGCGACTCCTTTGTGATCTGACCCATGGTGAATCAACATGAAAGGTTTTTTTTAAACATCTAAATAGCCATCATAATGGTGTTAAATTAACAATGGAAATCGAAAATAAGGGTGTCTTGATCTTTTTAGATGTTCTTGATTCAAAACCGTTGGTAAACTAGGTCATAGTGTTACAGGAAACCCACCGATACAAATCGAAACCTAAATGGGAACTCACATTATCATGCTTCCCAAAAATTATTTATTATAAATATAGATTCTATACAGGGCATTTGTTGTCTTTAAAATTAACACATTCTTTGACTTTATTACCGTAGAAAATTTCACGGACAAAATCGGACGACTTTTACATAAATATAATTCAAAAAATATTTTTAAAACTGACTCCAGAATTTCTAATAGATTGTCGTGGGATGAAAATCGTCGTCATCACCTCTTACACTCCTATGTTTAGTGAAATTATTCCCATAATATTATTAATATATTATATTCCTTTGTCCTGGTCAAAATATCTTGAAAACATAAAAAACTGAAATTTGGTAAACAGGTAACCGTTAGCTCAAAGGGATAAACATATATGTGTTGATCCCAAGAATCAAGTGATATTAAAAGTGTGAAAAGAAAAAATTTAGGTAACCAACTTTATTCTTCCTGACATAATGTCTTGTCACTTTTGATTTTAACCTAAAATTCAAATGTTGTTTTTTAAGGGAGATATTGCTGTTATTTTAATAAAAAGAAGTTGCACTGTGAAGTCAGTGAATTTAAAGTGCTTAATCTTAAGTAATTTAAACTCAAAGTTAAAAATATGCTGCAAGAGTGTGCAATAATTAATGTAATATAATATATTTAGAATTCCTGTTCTGTGTTTAGTATTATTATTATTATTTATTTATATTGTAATATTTTTTAGTAATTAATAGGTAATGTATATATAGCTTATAGCTAAATAAAGTTATTATTATTATTATTACTGACATTTATGTCATTCTAGTTTGCTGAAAGTTATGAAATCTGGGTATGAATATGTAAAAAGTGACAAGAATATCAAAAATGTTATAAATAAAAGTTGTACGGTGTCCACACCTCCATTTTAAAATTTAAAAAGAATAAGATTTAAAAATTACGAAATCTTTTATTCATTCATAAATTAATTTGCGACATTATCTGCTGAAAATTGTTTGTATAATTTTTTCAAAGACGACAACAAATTTATTAAGCAAAGTGATACAGTAGAACTAAACGTTATTATATAA
>JARJDX010080520.1:0-12665 GCA_030264735.1 Gymnusa sp. GC000175
ACGTCAATAATTGAATTTTTATTGCCAACATACATCTTTAAATATGATAGTTAACCCAAAAAACATCTCAAATTAGTAAATGAAAGTCTTGAGGTGACCACACCACCATTTTTTAGATATATTTTATTAAAATTAAGGTTTAACTCTGAATAAGTGGCTGAATTTAAGGGTTGCAAACTAGAAATGTTATTACTTTGAAGCAGAATTTATTGTTCTTTAATAATATGGAAAAATACTAAAATTGACGTCAAAATTTTCAAATTACTGCAACTTGCTTTTTTATGTTCATTTTATAAAAGTCAATGTTTAAAGCCTGGTTAAGTAACTAAATTTAAGGGTTGTCTTCCATATTAATATTTTTAAGGCCACATCCGTTTTTTAAAGATTTTTTTTTACATTAAACATTTTCATTAAAATTTATGTAATCAACACCTACTTAATTATTAGAAAAAAGAATAATTTCATAAATATTAATGCTATGCAATGAAAATTATCAAAAATGTAGTAAATACAGTTAAAAATTAATTTTTATTTTGATTTAATTATACACAAGTGCATTAAGGAAGTATGTACTTAACCACAAGTATATACAAACATAAAACATTCCATTAGGTATACTATACATACAGTGTGTTTTAATTTAAATTACATTCGCCATTCACCTCTCATAAATACAAATATAAAATAAGTCAATTGTTGGTGCTTAGTTTTTTTTAGTGACTACTTTACATAAACCACATGCGTATATAATTCTCTATACATATTAATTACATGATATTTTCTTAGTATTAAAATAAATTAGGAAGTTTAAGTATATTTTAATGCTAACGTGGAGCATCTCATAGAAATATAAATTTGTTTATAGATTCACATAAATTATAATTATATAAATAGAATTATTTATAAAAAAAAACGTTGCATAAACTATATATGATTGATATAAATAAACAATGTCTAAGATGTTTGTATAAATAAATATTTGATTTGTTTAAAAGAGAGAATTTGTTTAAATCAGTTTATTGCGTCTCTAAAAACTTTTTTTGCGTCCTTCATATTTTTACCCAATTCCCAATTTAATAATGCGCAATAAATACATTGCTTTTATGATTGAAATTAATTAATTTATAACAATAATAATGATAACAATCGTTATTTAAAAATAATTAAAAATGACACAGAATTAGGCATAGATTCAAACGCTTGTTTCAAAGAATTATTACGACGTTCTTGCAATTGCGTGTATGTTCTTTTGTTTTAGTAAATTATTAATTAAAACTGTGGTGTTATCTTTGTCCTTTTTAATTAACTTCTAAATTCACAATACGCTGTCAATTAAGTTTAATAACATTACTAATACAGGGTGTTTCAGTGTTGAAGCACAGACATTCAGGGTAAGGCGTTTCCTTTTTCAACCGGTTTTTACAATTTGTCTCTGTTTTAAGTTTGACTACTCGACAAAGATTTTAGCGCACCAATTAAGCTCAAATTTCTACCAATCATGGACCTTACCATGTGCGCAAAGCGCGCATGTGCGTCCTGTGGTTGCTTAAGTTGATTTAATATAAAAACACATATTAGAGTTCTAATTGTGTAAATTAAATAAAAGTACACCCTAAAAGCGGGGACGCACATATGCGCCTTTCGCACCCTAGATGATTTGGAGTGCGCTTTTATAAAGTAACTTAATTCCGGACAAAAGGTTACTTATATTCAGACGTAGAGAAATAGCTAACAATGAAATTGCATGTGTAATCTTATGATTAATTAATTAAACTTCATTCATTTCAATTTTCCCTTTTAAGAATCAAATTATTTGTATTACATACAATAAAGGAGTAATATAAATACGATCTAATTAAGTTAAATTTAATTAATATAATTGGAAGTCTTGAAATCTTAATTGTAAACGAGATATGATAATTGATGAATAAAAGAATTAAACAACGCAATGTAATTTAATTAAAATAAAAATGAATTTGATTTAAATCTAATTATTTAAATGTTGTATTTAAATTTATGTAGCGAAGTATAGCATTTCTGGAAGGTCAACATCTATATGCTTTTTACAAGCATCACGTTGAACGTCGATTTTTCTTCTATTCTATTTTTCTAGGTATCAGCCAGTTGTAAAAGTGAAGGTTTGATCAATTATTTGGTTTTTATAATTGTACATATTTCGCTTTATCAGTCTTAAATGAAAAAAAAAAACATAAAAGATTATATTAAAACAAAATTGTGTGAAAATATTTATAAGCTATAAGTTGTATTTCCATTCAGTGGCGTAATATAAAAAAATTGGGAATTATTTTGTACCTCATCGTTTGTCATTACAAAAAAATATTATTGTACAATGTGCAGTGTTTTGTGCGTGTAAAACACGCAGAAATAGGGGGCCATTTTTCGTTATTTTTAATCTTTACATTTGTGGAAGAAATAAATCAAAATCCACAGAGGTCTGAAACGGGTAAGGTGACTTCGAGTCTATCGTGGGACTGCAGCATGTAAAACCTTGTAATTTCTTGTACAATTAAACTTCTGGTGACCTACTAAGGGTTGTACAACACCAATATCTACACTCGAAGACTTCTCTACAAACTATGCACAGTGATAAAAGTCCTATACCACAAACAACATAATGAAATGTTTAAACAAAAGAAAGTCAGTAAAAATTTCCTTCTAATCAACTGGGGGAAAGTTCCAGCTCTAGCGAGTCATCACAAAAAGCAAAACAATATGTTCTATTGGAAAAGATCCAAGAAATACATAAATTTCAATTTCATGGCTTGGATCGTGAGAACGCTGTGATTTAACTATCCAGGAAGAAAAAGCGAACTTCAGTGCTTAAAAATTAAGATCGCTGATCTTAAAAAAACTCATTTTTAGGCGAAGGGAGCCTTACTGGAGAGCCCTTTACTTTCTACCAGCAAACCAACAGAAATATTTAGCAAAGGCTTTTCAATCAACTATAAACTACGGACAAACTTGATCATAATCCGTATTTCAGAACGACCGAAAAGTGTGTCCGATAGGCAAGACCAAGCGGCAATTTGGGTCGCTACTCTCGTCCTCAAAGGTTTTGAATCTGCTCCAGTAGTATGACCTGGTATCCTGTGAAGAAATGAAATGGAATTTCCTTCTTTATTCCACAAGTTTTACTTCTAACCAAGGTTGCAGGTTTTTTTATCATCTGGATATGGTAATTGACCCTAAAATAAAAAATTGTTAATTGCAACAAAATTTTTATGTGCTCTATAAGCGTCAAGTAATGACGCAGTCCCTGTTTTTTGGGTACAACGAAAAATTTTACCCAAAGACCGAATCCGCGACCCTTGAATTCAACTATGACGTTTTAAAACCTTAACATCTAAATCAATTACGATAAAGAACGGCAATTAGATGACTGACTTTTAACAGAACGCTACCAATAGCGAACGCCGAACTAAGTCGTTTAAGACGAGAATTTGAGCTACATTCAACTGCGGTTTTTTTCAGGAATCCCTTCGATTGTAACATTACAAGTCAGAGCAAATCGCGAATTGTTCGTTCTGTGCTCACTCAAGAGTTGCTTCTCCATTATAAGCTCCTTCTCTAAATACATTTGTCTTCCAGCAACGTTTTTGATTTTTCTTCTTTAGCAGAAAAATGCGTTTGCAACTCCGACACGCGACAACCTGAATTGACCGTAATTTGGTGGAGCACTGGTGAGCAAATCATTCAAAATTAGGATTCGCAGGCTCTAAACAAACGAACTTTATAATGTACTGTTCGCTACGAGCATTAATTTACAAATTTTGGCTAACGATAGTCGTCGCCTTTAATGCTCGCTGCGGGAATAAAAATTTATTTACAACTATATTCCTTGTGCTTAAAAGGCCGAAATTTGATAAACAAACAAAATTCCTAACATTTCTGAGTTGCAGCTTACGCTGTAGCTTGCAATTCTATATATTTCAGCTAAGAAATTTGCCCATTTATCTAAACATTTTTTCAACATTAGACAACCTGCCCCTGCACTTAAATTCATTATAATTCCCAATTTTTATTACGACGTTTAAAAACATAATTAGAGTAGGTTTTGCACCATAAAATTTTTGTTATTTTTATGGTATCTTAATAATTAATGTAAACTACATTGAACAGTGGCTCTTAATCTTTTTAGCTCGTGGCTAAAAATTCTTAGAATAAAATTTCCCTCGATCCGTTTTTGGTAACTACCTCTAGTTACTCCTTATGTCTTTCCTTTATAATCTGTCTTTTTTTATATTTTGAAGATTCTGCAATATGCCCACATTTTTGCATATGAATGCTAATTACTCATCATCAATGTATATTGATGGCTAAGAATCTTCTCTGGTCCGGAGTTAAAAGAGAAATCATGTAACTCCAGTGGTTCGGATTTCACGCTAAACTGTAGGTCCACTTGTAATGTAAGTTGCCAGCATTACAGGCAGAGAAGAGGCTATGCGTCAGCAGAGGCGTCGCAAAAGGCTGATCACGAACGTAGGTAAATACGTAGATCACTATTTAAATTGCGACTGATCAAGATGGTAGACGTCTTTCGTAATGAACTATTCGCCTCTTCGATTCAGCTTCCTTATTTCTTAATCGAAAACTATTTAAAGGCAACAAAAACTGTATTCGTTACAAGATTTTGCGCTGGGTTCCTTAACATGTTAACTGCCAAATACGATTTTAGTGTTGTAAAATATATCTTCTATTCCAGTACTTACTAACATTTCTTTAGACGACCCATTGCTTCTTCTTCATGTAGCGCTGTACTCATTATTCACCCTAAGTGGCTTCCTCGCTTACTTTCGTCCTGTGCATTTTGTCTGCTATTTATTACACGAAACGAAAGGATCTACAGTGTAATGCAGGTTGCGAACCACTAAATTTTGGAAGCTTTACTAGGGCTAGGTGATGGCACGTTGCTTTTAAAAGGAAAGTCATCATGAAGTCCAGAAGCTGGTTTTTCAAGATTTGAGCTTTGACCTAGTAGCGTTGACTGAATAATAATTATTCATTACTCAATGCTAGTAGGTAACCCAGCCTAACTAAGGTGCGGCCATTTTGACCTATTGTTTACATCAAAAAATTTCTGCGACCACAATTTTATGAATAATTGAATTGTGTTTTAATGTTAATGCTATTTACAATATTTGCAGCCTACAACACGTAAAAAATTTGTTACTTTTACTAGCGATCCCAATTTAAGATCCAGTGTTCTAAACCCGTCTACTCTAATTAAGTTTTTAATTGAATTTGTCAATTTAAACAAATATAACTCATATGACTATATGAGTATATTAAAACGCTTATAAACTCTATTTATTTTAAAATTTTGTTAATACTTTTTGATTTTGTTTCTATTTGGACGCAAGGAAATTTAATTTATATACAAATAAGGAAATGCAACAAAAAAAAGTAAATAACGACATCAATGAATCATTTTGGAATAGGAAGTGGCTTTATAATATTTAAAAGCGAAAAACATTACGCATGCCAGCATGTCAGTACAACATTAATTTAATTAAATAATTTATAATAAAGCACATTTCAAAATGATTCATTCCATTTCACGCAAACAAATATAAATGTTTTAGTCTTTCGTTATCTGGTCATAAGCATATGATAAAAGAATGTTACATACTAATATACTCTATATGAAACAAAAATTTTAAATTCATTACATGGATAAATTTAAAAAGTGTTTTACATGCTGTACATGCTGTTTATCACAATTTTATTATAAAATAATAAAATCTTACCACTTAGTAAGTGCCGGATTAAACTACATCCGGGCCCTAGGCCCTTTTGTACAGCTTTCCAAGTTCACAGTGGCATGTGACTTACAGAAGCGCACAAGTGTTTTTCACTTTAGAGTGTGGACAATCCACAATCATATTGCGCTGCTCAATCCCTCGCTTTCAATTCTATCGTTGTCAGTCTTCTGCGCATTTCACATGCCACTGTGAATTTGGCAAGCTGTAGTAAAACGAACTGAAGTTAAGATTTGTCGATACAATGTCTGGTTGGTTGGACCCTTTAAAAACGAGGCATTTGTCACTTTTGCCTATTTATTAATGCGGCCTCCGGCCATGCACTTTGTTTGCACAATGAATTTCACGCGTAATTATTTGGTCTTTTCGTGTAAAAAATGACTAAAAGATTATACAAAAATTGTATAATGTTTGCAAGGTAAAACTTAATTAAAATTCTTAGTTTACATATTTCATGTTTAATTGCTGTTTATCTCTTATGAAGTATACACAATTTGGTTATTATGTGGTTATTGGGTGGTGATATGTTTATATAAGTGATGTAGAAGGTTTCAATGATTGGAAAACATTAAATATTTAATTCTAGCACCAATTATGTACCCTAGAATAAATAAGCTAATAATTATTTTAAAATAAATTATGGACAGCATGCACAGCATTAATGTTAAAGCCATATATGTATTAAATCAGGTATGATTAGTAGATATAGTTCACTTTTTTTGGACGTTAGCATCGTTCTGTTTCAATTGTGGAGTTTGTGCAGGAGTAGGATCATCTTGGAAGAGAGGATTCTTCACTTCCATTTCACCAGTCTAAAACAAAATTTGACATTAGAGCATTAAACTGCAGTATAGTATGTATGTACAAAAATGGTAACGATATATTTTGCGATTAAAAAAATTAAAAAACAAAATAATTTCATTATTTTCCATAAAATCTAAGTGTGAATTTAGCGCTTTGTTAAATCCAAAAAGCAACACACTGAAAATTACCTTCAAAATCTTATCACTTGAAAAAAGTAATTTTGTAATGGTCGTAAAATGGTAGATGCAACTGACGATAAATAAGATGTAATAGGTCCGAATTGAAAGTTTCCTCGAGGGAGCATCTCTACATTGCTCGTTTAGGGATAATACCATAATACATCAATCTCAATATATAGATTTTCAATTCTTTTGTAAAACGATAGCATTTGGTCTACTGAACCAGAGAATTTATATCTTCAATGTTTGCACTCCAGAACACATAGATTCTCACAAATTTGATTTTAATCCACTGGATTACAGATTGATGGAGGGATATGTGAAATATAGCCGTTGTTACAACCACCATATGCCTGTCAACTAGATTTTATTGCGTAGAAATGAAATATTGATTGCTGTGAATGATTTATACAATCGATGATATATTTTAGGTTGATGATAAATAATATTACTCCTAAATATTAATATTAGAGTAATAAATTGCACAAAAATAATATTATGTACATATTTGTTAACTTTTTGTTGTTCAAAACTTACTTTCACACCCTACTGAAGAATTTTGAAACTAAATTTTCGTGTAAATTATAATTACATATATCAAAAAGAAAAAGCAAAACAAATTTTGGAATTATCCTCCAAATATGTGAATTTGTAGAGGCAAAAAAAAGTGTCAAGAATGACTGAATTAAAGACGATAAATTTAAGAATTCTGGCACAGGAAAAAGGCCCAACAACTGCCTAAAGAAAGCATATTATTAATCATGGTCCAAAATCGCAATGAAGAGAACTTAATAAATTTATATTTAGACGTAGGCAACACATTTAGCTAGCACTGATAAGTTATACATAGTTCTGTGGTTTTAGTAATCAGTTTTGGCGATTATATGCGTCTCTGTGGATAATAACACGCCAATGATCAAAATATGCAAACATCTGATTAATTCCATAGATTTACCACCATTAAATATTAAGTGTTGTTTTGGTTGCCTACCTACGTGGTTACGTACTATTGTTGATGCGACTATATTATGCAACAGGTTTTATAAACGACACTTTAGACACGAGATTTCAGTTAATCACGAGCGACGCTTAACGAAGCGAGTGTCTGGAGTAGTTTATAAAACGCCTTACATGCTATATTTTTTTTCTACGACCAAATAAAACAAGTAACTTTATTATTAAACGTCTATTTTAATGTAACATACCAACTTAATGTAAAACTCAAAACGTCAAACCACCAACTTGATTTAGGGCTCAATAGATCAAAAAAGTAATTCACGCCGTATTTAACGAAACATTAAGCGTTTTTAAATTTTTAAAGTGCTTGTGATCCGAATCTAATGAGTACTCGTATTTAAAAAGACGGGAATAGAAAAAATATATAAATCAACTTACCGGAGCCAATCCAGGACATTCATATACAGTGTAATCACCTTCTTCGTTTTCTTCATCACTATCTGCTTCTGATGTTGAACCTTGACGTTCACTTGTGGCAGCCCTACTAGAAAAAAATAATAAATAGTACATTTTGATAACTTATTTGTTGTAATAAAAATTAACTTAATTAAACCATCTAAAACCCACTAAAAACCCAAAAACTAGTAAAGATTTTCCAAAACTTCTGATAACACTGAAACTATTTAAAATCTTGTAATAAAAACTATTAAAGATCACTAATCCAATAAAAAAAAACACCTACAAAATCTTTAAAGCAATAAAAATCCTTTAAAATCACAAAAATCCAAATTTAGTTGGGACGGCCGGTAGAAAACTGTTTTAACAGCGAGAGGTTTATCCAAAACTCTCGAGAAATACACCATAGAATTGGATATCTTGATAAGAAATTTCTAATATTTATTAAAGCTTAAAGGACAGTTCTGCAAACCTGTAGGATCATTAGAAATTTCCAAGGATTTCAAAGTATCTGGAATAAAATAAAGTTTTTCTTGAAATATGACAATACAACAGCAACACGATAACAATAACAGTCCAAACCTACTCTCCAGGCAGAACCTCTAGAGAGGCAATATTTCCCAGAAGTGGTTGTAATAAAACTACCACGAACGAAAAATTTCCAGGACTCTGGCGCCAGTTAGCGACACCGCACGCCACGCTAAATCTTAAAAAAATGGTCTTCAAAACTCATAATTTTATCGGATTCAGTTAAAGATTTTGATCTTTGATGTAAACATTGCAAAATTATTTACGAACCCAGAATCTATGTTTTTGTTTCTATTTTTAATATTTTTTGGAGCTCAACGAACAGAATTTGGTGCTAACTGATAAAACATTGGCGAAGCGCGGCGAGCAATAATGAGTTCTTAAAAAGTTAAATTTTAAAAAAATGATAAAAATTAAAATTTGTTGCAAATTTAATTTGAAAAACTATTGTACTATTATGCTTTTTCCATACACTTGATAGTTTTTTAAATATTCGCAAAAAAACGAAAAACCTAACCAATCCGGTTGATGGATTTCAGCTGGGTCTTCCCAATTTTTGTTAAATATGAATTTTCAGGCCGATCAGTTTAGACGTCTGGGCTGTAGAGAGGACATACACAAACACAATTTCAAAAACAAGTTTTTCGGAATGAGCGGAGTCGAAAGCGGATATATCCGCAAAAATCTCGATTTCCAAAATTTTTACTTCATAAATGTAAGTAAAAATGATAATTTGAAGATTTGTATGACGTTGTATGTGAAGTGATACACGTGTCATCTGCCTTCAAATTGCTTTCTAAAATGTCGAGTAAATCATAAGCAAAAACCGACAAAGTAGTGCGAAACTTCAACTTGTGTTATTTAAGTTTGAAAATAAATTAAATTTACCTTTCCATAGCAATAATTTGTTGCTTCTGGTGCTGGTAGTGATACATTTGAGCGGATTGGGCAAGCCTCCTATCTCCTGAAGGCGACACTTCCTTATTGGGTCCTGTAACTCCATACGCAGGATACTCCACATCTGATGCATTCTTTACATGTTTCTGTAAACTAAAGTAATTTTATATTAATACATAATATATTTAATGATCCTAGATTCTATTATATCTAAGCTTTTTACAGCTATAATTATGAATTAATAATTTATAAACTGAAATCTGAAATATTTTACTAAGCAGAGAAACTACTACTATTTCAGTGGGTAGATTTTGCTCAAAAATAACCGACAGCTCTTAAAAGTACAACTTTTAAACTGAAAACTAAGCTTTTTGAAGATCTCCTTCATACAACATAGGAATGTGAATCGTGCGGTTGAAGCTTGATCCTCATCCGTGCATCCTTTTTAAATTTTAAATAACAATATGTAGTTTTGTGGACTTTATTACATAAAAAAAACAAATCTGGACAATAACGTAAGTTTCAAATCATAAATTTGAAAAAGTTTTTCTGGATAAACCCCTTAATGGTTGCCAATTGTCTTCTGCGAAGAAATAAAAAATTGGATTCGAGTAGAACCCTGGATTTTTAGCATAATAGCATTGGATCTTTGCGTTGATGTCATTAATATAGCCCACTCGAATCACCTTATTTTTACGTCTGAAGAGAAGTGAAAAATTGGATCCGAGTTGAGCCCTGGATTTTTAGCACAGTAGCATTGGATCTTTGCGTTCATGTCATTATTATAGCCCACTCAAATCACCATTTTCTTACGTATAATTCAGCGAAGTCGACCTACCAATATAAACAAGTCGACAATAATATTTCATGTCGTAGCTTAACCAGCGAACTTCTGACGTGTACCCAAAGATCCATTCCTCCATGTATAGGTATTCACATACTGTAAATTTATATTTGGACCAAATTTATTTATATTTCGGGTGAAATTTTAAAACCTACGAAATTATTGAGTGGCAAAAATAAAACTGAAAAATTCTACAGTCGAACTTTCATATGTCGAATCATTATGGTTCACCAAAAAAAATTGATGTATAGAAAATTCGGGGATGGGACCATTTCGGCGCAGCCGTTTTGGCGCGGGGCGTTTTGGCGCAGGGACGGTTTGGCGCGGGCCCGTTTGGCGCGAGTGCGTTCTACGCACAAATTTGTCGAAGGATACTACAACTTTGTATATATTTATTTATCAGACAATTTTTTCTCTTTATAAAGAAAAGCAAGGAATATCACAATTACCTATATATGATTAATTGATGCAAAATTAATCAATTTTATTGGCAATATTAAAATTTTAACAAATATTTAATGTGGATTTGAACATAATTTTCATCAAAAGTTTAAAATATTTTTGCTATTAAAATCAATTGTTGTTTGACAAAATATGGTCAATGTTTAAATCCACATTAATTATGAAATATTTATTGAATTTTTATTTATAAAGAGGAATATATAGGATAAATAAATATATAAAAAGTTGTTGTGTCCTTCGACAAATTTGTGCGTCGAATCACTCGCGCCAAACCGTCCTTGCGCCAAAACGTACCTGCGCCAAAATGTCCCGCGCCAAAACGTCTCTGCGCCAAATGGTCCCATCCCCATGTTAACGTGAGTCCTATTATTCTTTCCACGATTTCGGTTTTTGTGTTTTTTGCTATTTCTTTTTTGGTTAAAGAAGGTGTTTTCTAGCATGTTTAATATATTTCCCGTTTTGCTTATTTTGTTCTCTATTTTCTTATCTAATTTTTTCATCCCATCGTATTATTGTTCCTAGGTATCTAAATGGTTTCACTTATTTTAACTGCTTTTTCTCCATCTTGTTTTCATGCATTTTTCTTTTTTCGATATTATTATGCAATCGAATATGTATCAATCTATGTCACATACTAACACCAAAGAATTAGCCTGGGTTGAGCAGCATTTGGTAAAATTAAAAACACATTAAAGAACAAATTCATCCCTCAAAAACTACGGTCCCAATGTGTCCTCCTAGTACTAATGATTAATCTACAGAAGCAAACTTGGACAATCACAAAAAGATTAATAAAGAGGCTTCGTGTAACACAAAGGACCATGAAAGACAAATGTCTGGTATATCCCTCGCTCAGCGGAAAACAAAGGGGCACGTAAGGGGCATAACAAAGGTACGGGACGTGGGCAAAGCAATAGCAAATCCTAAAGGAACTTTTCTAACCACCTCGCCAGATATCAGAACGATAGATGACAAATAATATACTACAATCGAGACCATATGAGGGAAGAAGATCCAGAGGCGGACGACTTAAACGTAGTGCAGGCCTATCGTGGTTGAGAGAAGCCCAAATCAAAGAAAACTGGATAAGAAAATAGCAGAAATGGACCAAATAAGGCTATCAAAAAAAAGTCGCTGTAATGATTAGCGGTGTACTGATTACTGATTTTAGTCAGACATCTGAAATATTTACTTTGTTTCTGTTCTGATGTGAACCGGCAACCACTTTAACTTTTAAATTAAATGTGTCATATTGAGCCTCATGGCTTTCTTTCTCTCTGCATTCCTCTTCTTACCTGAGCGCTTTCGCTTTCCTGGTTTTATTGCGGATGATTTTTTGAATCGATCTATTTTTTCCACGATCTATGTTCTTTTCTGATCTTCGTTCAACTATTAACTAAAGTATTTCATCGGTCATCAAAAAAAATTTTTTTTTGAGCCGTATACCTACTTGGTTTTAAATATTTTTCACCCACCACAATAATTGCGTCCCTGTCATTTCTTTATTGTATTGTACTGTAGCTGTTTATTCGTTCAGAATTTACAAAGATATGCATCAGTAAATGAAATATTTTACCTTGACGTATAGTAGGTTAGGTTAGATTAGGTTTAGGTGGCAGCTTACGCTCACTTAGGCCTCGGATGGGCCCGTTGTGTTACCACATTACTTTGGAAAAAGTATAACCCTCCTCAAGGGATTTCGTCAAACCACTTTGAGCCGAGAATGAACTTCGTGAGAGTCTGCGCATCTATTGATGC
>JARJDX010080540.1:0-13872 GCA_030264735.1 Gymnusa sp. GC000175
TTTTTACTTTTCTTGTTTGTGTTGGTCTTGGCGGTGAGAGCCTTTTACACTCTCACCGTCTTTTTTGTGATATTAGTTTTAAGTTTTATTTTCTACGTTTGTCTTGTCTTGGCGGTGAGAGCCTTTTACACTTTCACCGTCTTCACTTTGATATTAGTTTTAAGTTTTATTTTCTTCGTTTGTCTTGTCTTCCCGGTGAGAGCCTTTTACACTATCACCGTCTTCACTGTGATATTAATTTTAAGTTTTTATTTTCTTTTTTTTTGTGTTTGTTCTGACGGTAAGAGTCTTTTTTACCCTCACCGTCACTGTGATATTAGTGTTTATTTATTTATTTATTTATTAATTTTATTCCATTTGAGGCCACCGTGGCCTTAATTGTTTTATTTGTTTTTTCTTCTATATATTGTTTTAAGTTTTTTGCATGCTTTTTCTTTCATGGCGGCCAATAGCCTCAAGAGCTGACGCCGCGAAATTAAAAAAAAAACAGCTTTTATTTGATATTTAGACAATAAAACATTGCGATAAAAATTTAACAAAAATGATCACATGTTTCCTTTTTGCATACCTTTAACTCTAGTTTTCGGCTTAATTAAATTGCAAGTATATTTAATTACATATATAGTTTTACACCTAAATAAGTACAATACAATATACCTATATTATATTAGGTGAATGAGCTAATATTTTTTTCTGCGTTAAGGGTGCGTGATTAAAAAAGTTTGGAATCCACTGGGTTAGAAGTAATAACGTACGTGCTGAAGTTAAAAATCCTTATGATCCATAGGCATTAGGATTTTGGACGATATTTGGACTAAATGAAGTTTCTATCGAGCTTCCAAAAACTGCTTCTGGAAAGATGTACTTTGAGTGAAAAACAGTTTCTCCTGCACCTCCACTAAAGAGGCGATATAAAGCATTGTTCAAATTATAGAGAGTTGAGTGCAACACATTCCATCTCCAGAGTATACGAAAAAAATTAGCAAAAAACAAATCGGATAAGATAGAAACTGTCTTTCATATAATCTTTAAATGTGAAGCAGTAGTCTTAACATAACAATTGAGGATCCAGGAAGGTTTGGTGGACACCTAGCTGAGAATATTAGAAGATTCGGATCTCTTCACATGAACCATCTAGGGTTTCAATATGCAGTAAGCAAACAGGCTGCAGTATTAGGGATGTAAATGACCCCTTAGAGAAAAAAACTATGATTTATTGGATTGTTTCATTTGTAATTCTTTTGAGCCTGCTGCCTGTCGCTAATAGTTTATTTTAAAGGTATTTAATTTTCTTGCAAGTTTTTATTTCGGTTGCTATGTTTCGCAGTCATAGATAAAATTAGTTAAAAGTGTTTGTCTTAATACACTTTTTACCAAAATATTGAGTAATCCTATTCCTTCATTTCTTCTTTTTTACATCTTACATCCACAACTTTCTAATTTCTATTTTCGAATCTAGCATTCATCACATGCTTTGTTGAATTGCCGTTCTTTAATGTAGGGTCTTCTTTCTGACTGCCTTTTGAGCTATTAGTATCTAATCATCTGCAAAGTGCAGCGTATATACAATTGTTCCTCATCATATTTTAATTCTCATTCCTTCACAACATTTTCTACAGTACTTTAACGCCTCGTTAAATTAAATTTTAATGGGAGTTGGATGTACAACAATTATGACAAATGCTTTTTGTTGTGTAGAACTCTTCACTCATTTTCTTTTACACCTTTTATTTTGGATATGGAATTGTTACTTTATCGCTTATTTTACCGTAGCGTTAATTTTTGTTTTTCCAATCAATTTCATGGTTTGCTAATTCGTCCGCCGGTCCGCCTTCCTTGGATCTTGCAAGATGATATGAATGCTTATTGTTGCTTTTTTTCGTAATTTGATACAGAAAATATAGTCTACGCAGGTTTTTCTTGCCCAAAATCCTTACTCAGTTTTGCTACGTTTTTTTTTTTTTCATATCTGCTTTATAGGATAGTTACATTTTCTCTATCTAAATATTTTTTATAAATGATTGCTTTTTTAATAATCTATAATAATAAAAATATTATGGCTTGCAGCATTCGGGGTATTCTCGCTACTTAATTTTTTTATACTTTTTTAGATTAAAATTTAGATCATAAAGGTTTTCGAAAATTTGTTTATTTTCATTCTTTGCTGGTTTTTAAATGTGCTTAAATATTTAACTTCTTCTAGTTAGAGTTGTTAAAATTGTTTTTAAATTACATTTTTTTATAAAAATTTATTTTAAAGTATTTCATAATGAAAGTATGATAATGGAATGCACTTGTACTAATTGTTAATAAAATTGTTACTAATGAGTTAAAAACCAACTAAAAATTATTCTGTTAAATATTTCTTGATATTTTTCTTAAAATTGCAAAATATATTTCACGAAACTTTAGACTTTTTTCAGACGTTCTGCTTAGATGTCTCAAAAATAGTTATGTAGTTACCCCATTTTGACTAACTAGTGTATTTAAAGGGTTTTTAAGTTTAAATTATGTTTCTGCTTTATAACAAAGGAAATTTTTACGTCCTAATCTAGCTTGGAATTTTAATTTATTGACATTAAAAAGGCGTGGGCTTTAATAATTGATCATCATTAGATTCATTGCTTTATGTTTAATATAGTCCATTTTGTTTGATTTTTTTTCAGTTACAACTCTTATCAAAACATTTAACAACTGATTCTGTGAACCGTTTTTGTTATCTATATAATAAATATTATTTATCTGATAATAATTGTGATCTGTACATTATTATAATAATAGATAAAAAACTAAGATTATTAAAGTTTTGTTTCTCTAATAGTGTGTAACATAAAAGTGCATAGTTTATTCTTTAAAATTTAATAATACATTTAGTTAATAACGTAAAAACTTTTAAAATGGGGTGGTCTTCTAATACAGCGGTGGATATTATAATATCAATGTTAAATACGTTTTTACAACAGCTTATTGCGATAATTATAGTTTTTAGTGTTTGGGGACAAATTTTAATATTAAATCAATTGTCTTGGCATGTCATACTTTGTACTTTAGGAGTAAGTTATTATAATTCTTAATATAATATAATGGTAATAATCATAAATCATAGTTTACATGATATGCAAGTAATGGGAAATGTACATATATTGTTATTATTATAGGTACAGTTGGTTGCCTATAATACTCATCGTCTCTGCAGGTAATGTACCAGGGATGTTTCTAAAGTTGTTAAACTTGTATACATTATCACAAACCAGTTGGTATTTAGGCTTAAATTTATTTTTTGTTACATTGCCATTTAATTATATTTTTTGTTAATCTCATATTTTATATTATATTTATTGTTATCCTTCACTCAAACATATATAATCTGTTGTATCTATTTCTATTATACCGAAATCGTGAGACAATTACCATACAAATTAATATTGACTGACACAGCTGTTGTTATTTTGGCCACCTTAACAACCTCGTTTTTTATTTGAAAATTTCCTTTTCTTTTTAAAAAGTCGAAAATGCTTCTTCTCCTTTTGATTCCCAGAGAAATATATCTAAGAAAAATGTTTTGTTTGACGTCGCGACGATTCCTCGCAAACGGTACCAGATCAGAGATAAAAAAATACACTTTTGTTTTGTAGATCAACATGTTAACTTTATTTTCAATTTCAGCGAACGTGTTAGAGAGGGTGGCCCTATTTTTCTAATTATTGGGAAAATTTTCACTTTTAGCTTTTGGAAACTGGCAATGTATCCTTTGTGATGGTACGGCGTCGAGGCGCATTTTTAATTTGGCGTCGTGAATCCATATCTCAATAACGGTGCTACTTAGCGGAATGCAAAGAGTGGCATTCAATTGGACTCGACGAGAAACCCTGATGACGTAATGCTGATCCCTTATTAATATTTAGGGTCGAATTTTTTTTTTTTTGGTCGTCTGCAAGGGTCCACGTCGAAGGATATAACGTAATGTTTGAGCCTCGTAGTCCAGACATCGACGTTTGGGAAGGGAAGAACGCACAAACAATCTCTGTTCACCAAAAGATTAAATTTCGTCTTTCATTTCCTTGCCGCGACAGAAGCTTTCCTTTATTTTTTTCTTTAATTGTACGATACGCCTTTTAATTCTCTTTCTTTCCGTGGACTCGTTTTTTTCTACCACCTTTATAAAGTAAAAAAATCCGCGGTATCTACGCTTAAAATTTCTCCGGAAATTTCTGAAATTGCATTATCGTCTTTTTCTATCGCATTGCGTTTCACATAAGTCGCGACCCTAAAATCTCGATTTAAAACCATTCCTTACCTTTGCGCATTATAAATATATTTAAAATATGTGTAAATGGCATCTGAGACGTAAATTTCATTTAACAAAAATTTGATTATCATCCATAAGGTTACCGTCTTATTTTTAAGATTTATAAACATTTTAAAGTACAATTTTCTTGATTATACATAAATAAGTATAAAACTTTTTTATAAAAAAATTATGTTAGGGTTCCCAACTTTTTTTTTAAATTAAAATTTGGCTCTCTCTTCTTTTTAGTTTTTACCCAAGTAGATTAGGGTTACCACCTTATTTTATATAAATCATTTTGGACACTTTGAAGCATTTTCCAGAAAAGCTTGTTAGATTTTATGTCATTATTACTAATATCTTAAAAATCACAATATTTAAAATTTCATTTTTAAAATTTATCAGATATATTTGTTCTAACATAAGTTTCTGGTCATAGTCATAGAATTTTATTTTATATTCTTTTACATTTTGTCATATTTTTTTCTTCTTTCTTCTCTCTTTTATTTCTAGCTCACTTGTACTCTTAGTAAATCTGACTTTTTAAATTTCAATGCACTCGCTTTTGATTCCACTTCATAATTTATTCCTTTAGTTCTTTCTTTATTTTTTGGCGACTTTAATTGCCACTATGCACAATAAAAATATAGGAAAAATGACAAAAGAACGAGGAATATTTAAATTTGCAGCGTCAGGACGGGAGTGCAACCCTAATCTCTTCTTCGTTCATTATGAATTCCACAGTCAGAGAGCTACAGACATATTGAACTGCTAAATACAATGTATAAACTCGAATCACTGATCTTAAACCGAATCAGTAATTATGTACTTGAAACGATCCCACCAGAACAATGAGGTTTCCAAAACTCAGTTGCGCCTATCTAATGATGACAACTAAAAACATCGGTAGTATATCATCTGCCTATAATACTGTATGAAGCTTAATCGACCCATGCCCTTTAGTAGATTATTACAAGTAATAATTGGTAACTCCTAAGTAAGCAGAAAATACTTAATAATTAATGTATTACCATTTCTTTTTAAAGTGCCATATCCGATTATCGAATGTTGGCCATCACCCTGTTCACAGCAGTTCTGAAGAGCGATGTTGTTTTTTTCCCGAACCATTGCCTCAGGTTTTTTTAGCCAAGGCGTTCTTCTTGTTCCTGGGCCTCTGTTTCCCTAGACATTTCCTTGCATATCCAAGTGAAGGATGTTGTATGTTTCTGGGTGTCTCATAACATGGCCGAAGTTCGACTTTTTTTCTAATTTTCACAGTCTTAATAATTTCTTTGTTCTTATTCATCCGGTTCGTTGCTTCTACGTTGGTTATACGATCCACCCAACTCATCTTTAGCATGCGTCTGTACACCCATCATTCGAACGCCTCGAGCTTTTTCATGGTATTCTCTGTGAGAGTCCAAAACAACCGGATTTAGCCAATCTCCAAAAGTTTGGTCAGAAATCAACAAATTCTGCACCAAGCAATCAAACCATGGTAAATGTGCAGATTCTCTCCACAAATGGAGAAAAAAATCTCCCTTTTGCTACAAAAGTTTCCCATCATGGACTTTGGTTTATATTTTTTCATGATGCTCTTACTTTTTAAAACAGTGCATTCTTCGTGTTTTTTCTTTTTTACCACCTATAGTTATTTTTCTTCTTATTCCCATCTTTTCCAAATATCATCAACTTTCGCAGTTTTTTTCTTATTTGTACGGGACGGGGCCAGTCATAAATACTTTTTTACATGTTTATTATTATATGTAAATATAAAATTTATCTGTTAATTTAAGGAACAAATTAAAAATTTGGGATCTTGCCCAAGTTTAAAACATAATCAGAAAAAAGGTTGTCCATCACCTGAAAAATATGTCAAAAATGTTTGAGCACATGGTCAATAATATAAAATTGCCCACCTCAGCAATTCTTAATAGTGATTTTTTTTGGCATTAAATCTAAGAAAAACGAATATTAAGAATCATGTAACATAGAATATTAAATTGTAAATGCTTAAATTATGTTAAATTTTAGTTGTTTCCATTTATGGCTGAAGCGTTAATCATACTAGGATTTGAACACGATTTAAACGAGCTGGAGAAATCTACAAAAATATGGTTACATTTAATTCTAATGGGTTTGGGCTCTGTACTAATCATAATAGGAATTTCGTTAGAAGTAGATAGAACCCAATTTACATCAACAACGCATTTTTCTTCAGCGCACGCAATAACAGGTACCTATCTTGCACAATTATTGTTTAAAAACATTATTATTATTATTTTAGGACTGATCTGTCTCATTTCCATTATATTATCGCTTTTATTTGGAATCTTCGCAAGATTTTCGAAAACATTTCGAGGATTCGCACGGCCAGTTACATTTCTTTTTACGCATAATATTTTTGGGATCATCACTTATGTTTTGGCCACCGCAAGTTTGTGCACGGGATTTTTCACTGAATCATTTGATGCATCCAAGGAAGCCAAATTGGCTGCAACAGTAGTCTCCGGAGTTATTGCAATCTGGACGTTATTTTATTCTTTTGCTTCGATGTACAAGCAAATTGTGTTATTGACCTAAAAATGTAAATGTAAATAATTAATGTATCTGTAATTAATTTAATAACTTATCTTGTTTAATAAATTTAATAAAAAATGTGATTTCTTTTTGGATGGTAACTAGTTCTTTAGGCTTCCATTGTACGTGCCAAGGTTTGTACATAGATGTCGTATGTTAATACTGGTATAATCAAATTCTTAAATTTCTGTTCAACAGCACAAAGCTAAGTCGGCCGATCCTACCGATTTCATATTCCATTTTTATTCTTCGGATAATTTGATCCCATTGGCTCTCTTTTTGGTTTTATTAATTGGCCTAGGAAGCCTAGGTAGATGAATTGCCCCATTTGTTTCAAGAGGGTATTGCATACAGAGATTTGTAATAAGTGCTTCTTTTCGCATTTACTCTCTTTGTTTGGTTTTATCATTTGGTTTAGGTAGATGAATTGGGGTACATGATATTTCGGCACCGGACGACTCGGCACCGGATAAATCGGCACCGAGACAATTCGGCACCGGATATCTCGGTAACGGATAAGTCGGCACCGGGACATCTCGGCACTCGTAATGAATAAATAACTGATGTTAGTTTTAGTACAACTAACGTTTAATAATATGCGCAACTATCAAAGACTAACTGTTACAAAATAAAGTATTTAAAACTATACAAATATATTGACTGGGGGGTAGGTAACAAGTAATGTTGATTAGCAGATTAATGGATTTTGAAATGTTCGGATTAGTTTTTATGAGAGATGATTTACTAAGCTCTAACATTTCGTTTAAGATATTATCAATCCTTTTATTTTATAAATTTTGTAAGGTTCAAGATAACTGTGTTTAAGACTTTTATGGTGTGTGTGCTAAAGGTGTTGGGCAAAGGTGGAATTTTCTTTCTTGTTTTGTATGTTTTCTTTGCACGGCACCGGTAATATCTTACTATCTATTCACTGCTCATAAATATTAATTTGGATATTTTCAAAATCCCTTAATCTGCTGATCAATATCAGTAGATAGTTAAAATATTAAGTTATATTAAGAAAACCTATAGGTATTTATAAAAAAATTCATGAGAGTGCCGATATGTCATTGCCGAGATATTCCATGCCGAATTATTCGGTGCCGAATTGTCTCGGCGCCGAGTCATCCGGTGCCCAGTTGGAGGTGCCGAGTTGTCCGACGCCGAGATGTCAAGTGCCAAGTTGTTCGTGTTCCGATGAATTGGCCTATTTGGTCTTTTCCGCATTGTCTGAGTGGTTTCAAGTTTCTGTTGGTTTGGATTGCATTATGTATTATGTATTTGTCTTTCCTAGCTACCAGGTTTATAGTCTATACTCTATATTATCGTCTTTAAGCTTTGCGAAAATTCTGATGTTTAGTGCTTACCTTCATTGGCAGGTATCTGTTTCCGAAGCTCGTCGATATTAGAGGAAAATTGTTTGTGTTTAGTGGTAGATTTTTTTGCAGTCCTGTCACTTGCTTTGATCATGGTGTTGGCTGTCATGGTGTTTTATGCTTTACGATTCCGTTTAGTATTCCTTACAGTTTTCTCTGTTAAATGATTTGAATTATTTTTTTCTGAAAGTTAATATTTCGCTTCTTAGATTTTATACCCTTTTTCTTTCTTTTTTTTTATTCAATGTTATTTTGGCTCCTATTAAACCATGATACAATTGGTTTATTAAGGGATCAGATTTAAGAAGAGCATACGACCTAGATATTTCAACAGCTCAGATAGCGAAAATACTTTTACTTTTAGAGAGATTATATTAGGCTTCCTACGGTTGGTAAAGGAAACCACAAGAGTTTTCTCTAGAGTGACATTAAATCCTACTACCAGACACCATTAAACTATGGTGTTTGGGGCGTCTTACGCCAAGGTCAATACGGTGTTATCTTATTTTTCTGTTTTAATTACTGCTATGTCATCGGCATATCCTTGTGTACTGGAACCATGGTCTGCCAAGGTACTGATGAGTTCGTTAACTACCCTGCGCTACAGCAAGGACGATATAACCCTTGTGGGCAGCCTTAACAATGGTAACAGTTTCTGTAACACTCATACACCTGCAATAATTTTGCAATTTTCAAATATGGATTTGATCCTTTTTATTGTGGAAATTTCAATTCCCTTCTATATATTTGAAGGTTGCATGTTCTAAAGTTCCTTTAATATCTACAAAAACCCCTAATGTAATCTCCTTATGTTATAAGGGTGCCATGCTTCTATGTCTGTTGTAAGGCTATGCAAGGGTTTCTTTGTAGATTTTCCGGGTTAATAGGCAAATATTGCAGCGAATGAACCGAGTTTTGTTTCAGGGCCTAGCATCATTACTTTTATGAGAAATTACGCCTTACAACCCGATTCAGAAATAAATATCACCTTAGCCTCTTTCCAATTCTTACAGCTTAGTTAAGCTAGTTTTATCTATTGCCTGTAGCTAGTCTATATCTAGGGTCTAAAAATGTTGAGCCTGTGTTTTACTACCGCAGTAAATACACTATACCTGGTATTTTCAAGGGTTTAAAGCTATTAATTGCCCATTTATTTTATTTTAGTAAATTTTTGATCTCTTGTTTAGCTGCGTCATTCAGAAACCCACAGACTGGTTCAGGTTCGATGAACGTTTTCATTTTTTTACAAGTTCGTGTTACCCATCATGTTGTAGTGCGCAGATGCCCAAATTAGTTTTAATATGTTCCGCGTTACTAGTCCATTGAGAGTCCTTTTACACTCGATTTCGAGTGTGGAACAGACCTCACAATTGCTTGGCGCGACCAGTACTGCTTTACTGTCAGTGTCGATGAAGGTTCTTTTAACTACGTAGTACCTCTTCATAATTATATGTGCAGTCATCGTAGTGGCGAATAACTTAGCTTGGAATATTGTCGTATTGGAGAAAAGGTAAGCTTATTCTGCAGCCCGATCTGTCATCGCAGTGTATTCGTAGTCCATTTTTTTATAGTTGGAGGCATTATTCTGTCTATAATGAGTTTGTCACTCTCACTAGGCCACTGCGTTCTCCCTAAAATCATAATTTTAGAGAGTTTCGTAAAAAGGTATCTTTTTTTGATGGTGTTAGTCACCCTACTTAATACAGGGTAGCGTAGGATTTCATCTTTTATGGTTGAATGTCCCTATCTGGATGTCGCTTAATTTTTTTATCAGTCTGTAGGTTCCGTTCTTTGCCTTCACAGCTGCCACCAAGTGTTAAAGTAGTAAGCCAAGCAGAACCACCATTGCCACTGTTGGTGACGTTAACATCACTCCAGTTATTCCTAGACAGGCGATTATTTGTACTTTGCTTGTTTGTTTGCCCTGTCTTTGTCTGCGCCTTATGACAATAGACGATCGAGGCGTATGAGATAACGGGACATAATTCCCATTTGGCGAAGTTTGAAGGTCAGAGTCTTGACCAGGGTCACACCCAGGTACATGTCCTTCGCCGTCTTCTGGAGCTGTGAGTCGCGATATGTAGATTCTTTACATCCGATATGTACCTTTTACGGGTGAATACAACCAGTGTCGTTTTGATTAACCGCTAACCCTCCGTTTCCGCACCACTTTTTCACCTTGTTCACTGCGCTCTGCATCTCATCTCTGATACTGTGGCCCTGGAGTTTCCAGTTACAAGTATTGCTATGTCGTCGGCATATCAGATTGTTGTTTCGCCGAGTTCTTCCCGATGAAGATCATCTATTACCAGGCACCACAGTACTGGTGAGAGAAACCTTCCAGTGGACAGCCTCGGGCAGCTTTAATCTTTACGGTCATATCGTATGCTGATGGTTTTCGGTGTTTAAGCACATTCCCTATCCACTCGCGGATTTATGAGTAAATACCTCTTTCCATAGTCTTTTCAATAGATTCCACACTGATGTGATTCAACGCCCTTCTGAATGAATACTTCCTTCCACTTGGTTTACAACTTTGTGTAGCGTAAGTTAACACAATTTCCCAGCTTGGTAGACGCATTGGTTTTGATTCAGCGGTGAGACTCTAAGAATTTCATACTTAATGTACTTTTCCAGCAATTTCTCAAAGAAGTTCCTTTAAGTCCCTACTTAACATGTTCGTCATGGATGATTTTTTCATCCGGTACTGGTTCTTGAGTTGTATGTTGAGGCAGTAATTTCGATCCCGGAAAGTCTCTAAGTGTCTTGATACAGTACTTTCTGGAGTCTGGCACCTTCCAGTAACAGCTACATCCTTTCAAATTATCTCCTCCATGATTTTTTCTTGGAATCTCTTACCGCCTTGTTGTAGTTTGTGAGTGAGGTTTTCTAGTTCCCCAGTCACCATAGCTCTTGGCCCCGTTAAATAGTCGTCTCATTTCGGCCCTTAGTTTCGCTAGTTTTTTTTCCGAAGTTGGACAGCTCTACCAGATGACCCTCCTAGCTATCGAAACTGGAAGGAGTGTGCGGCTCTTACCCATTAAAACCAACTCCACTTTATCGCTTTTTACCCCGCGCGGAAACCGCCGTTAAGTATGACTTCGCGAGGGGCAGCCAGTGCCATCAAAGGCGCAGCTAGTGTGGCCTAAGTACCAGCATATGAAGGTTCAGCGGTTGTTGTTGCTTCTTCCTCTCTCTTCCATTCTTCTAATGGAAATTAGTTTATCTACTATGGACATCGTGACCTTCTGTGATCGAATGTGAATGCGTGCCATCCTCGGTGTCATAGAGCAGGGTCCGGTCTGTGGGATAGTTCGAGAATTACTCTACGAAGGTAAAGCGGTATCTGCAGGTCCTCTAATGCCTGAATAATGATATCCCATCTATCCGAATTAAATGCATTCCGTATGTCCAAAGGGATGATAGCATACATGCGCTTTGTACACCGGATGCCACAGATAGCGTTTTTGGTTAGCGATACAGTCCGGTCGATGGCATCAATCGTTATGCGACCTTTCCGAAAGCCGAACTGGTTGTCGGATAGGTTCCTACACTGTTGCATGACCATCTCAAGTCTAGAAGCTATGATACGCTCGAATAGCTTACCGATGATATCCAACAGACAGAGCGGACAATAAGAGGACGGCTGCTCCGGAGGCTTATTGGCCATTGAGATCAGTACCAGCCCCTGTAACCGCCACTGTGCTGGAAAACAGCCCTCCTACAGGTGTGTGTGAGAGAGAGACAGTGCGCAAGGTGCAGCTTGACTCAAGGGCGGCCAGCGGTGATTGAAAGTCTGATTGACTTTTCCATGGCTTCCAATTCAGCCGTGTTGTACGCTCCTATGCAGTTTTCGAGTTCCCGACCTAATACCTCTGGATAAAGTTCCCAGTTCGTTGAACTACAATCCCTGCATTGTTCATGTTTTGGAGCATCTGATTTTATATTGAATCGTTGACTTTCTCCGCGAGTTAGTGAAGGGTGGTTCATTGCCTATGTTAGCTACTTTTAGGTTATTAGTTAAAAAGAAGTCTAGAAGTGACTCATTTCTTCTGTTGATGTCACTGCTTCCCCACACATTGTGTGCGATTATAATATTAATAATATTATAATATCGTCCGTGCCACGGCTAGTTCTGTGAATTGGTACCCCTTTATTACTGTTTTTTAAATCGAGTCCCTGTACTAGAAAGTTTCTCTGCGGTTCTAATATTTGGGTATAGATCACCTGAGGCGTTCTTTAAAGTGGTTCCAGGCTGTTTTCCTGGGATTTCTACACACTACAATGATTTGAGCCTCCATTTAAAACTCTTTAGGACGCTTATAAAGTGCTTTTCTTATAAGTGTGGCCGTGTTAAAATATTTTTATATTAAATTTGACCAATACTGGCAATACCCCGACATTAAATCAAGTCCCTGAACTAGAAAGTTTCTCTGCGATTCTGATGTTGGGGTATAGGGTATAGATCGCCTGAGGCGATCTTTAAAGAGGTTTAAGGCTGTTTTCCTGGGATTTCTACACACTACAATGATTTAAGCCTCTATGTAAAACTCAAAGGACGCTTATAGAGTGAATTTTTTTAGTGTGGCCATGTTGAAATATTTTCATTTTGAATTTGACCAATACCCCCAAATACTACCAAATTAATACTGTGCCAAATTTAAGTTACACGACCCCTGTACCCTTGACAAAATTTTAGGACGCACCTTTCAGTGTCGCGGTCTTCAAAGTTCAAAAAAAAAACAAATGACCAGCGCCATCTAATATGATAACATAAAAGTGTTTTAAGTCATTTTTACCGTAGAATCTGCAATAAAAATTGGGTTCCTATTTAAAATTTCATAGTTAACGTCGTACGACTTTTTTTCTGACCGGCAAACCGCAAACCGTATGAAAGTAGCCCAACACTTGTTTTTTAACTGTAAGTGTATTACTTATGATATTTGACCGTTTCCGAACATTTTGTCCAACCTGTATACTATCCATTAAAAAATATCGCTTGGTGTAATAACACAAGAAAATTTAAATATCAGTAAATTATCGGTAAACCGGCTTTTTGCTTAAAATATTTACCGTTTACCGGTAAATTAAAAGTTCCATAATTTTGCAATCCCTGGTTTAATTTTAGGTATTTTTATTTTAAAATATTTTTAATTATGTTTAGAAGTATGTCCACTTATTACCAGCTTGGAAATTTTTTAAAATCTTAGCAAACGGCTTTAACCTGTTGGACGCAGCCGGCTCTAATACACCACTAAAAACAAATTATTTTGCAATAAAAATTTACTTACCTTTCTACAACAACTTCATTATCTATTGACATCGACGTACTGAACATGGAGTCGATATAATTTCGTAATACGATTTGTGCTCTATTCCGGGAACAAGATTTGTGACCATTCTAGAATACGCTTGGCTAACCCTATGGGTTCCACGACAATTCGTCAACAGACTTTACGTCAACGACATTTGGTATACAGACATTTGGTCTACCGACATTTGGTGTACTACGACATTTGGTATACCGACATTTGGTCTACACGACATTTGGGCTACACGACATTTGGTCTACGGAAATATATATTTTATTTTATTCCAAGCAATTTATAAGAAATTTGTATGTATATA
>JARJDX010080566.1:0-10302 GCA_030264735.1 Gymnusa sp. GC000175
TGAAAATTGCTTGAATTTGACGTGATTTTTACCAACATAATCAAAATATTGACAAATTTAAAATTGACCAAAATTAATAAACTTAAATAAAAATTGTTTAAATTAAAACTAAAATCATCTCTATTTAACCAAAATTAACAAAGATTTAATAAAAATTGTCATAATTTTAGGCAAAAACAAAATTTTATTTTAATTGGTCAGTTGTACATAATTTTTTCCAAAATCAATTATATTTTAATGAAAAACGTTCAAATTTGACTAAAATTATCTAATTTTAACCAAAATCATCTTAATTTAGATAAAAATAGCAAAAATTTGATGTGGTCATCAAAAAGTTGACGAAAATCATTTAAATTTGACCAAAATCATTAAAAATTAAATAAAAACATTAAAATTAAGACCAAAATCATACTTTTGTAACCAAAATCAAGAAAATTTTGTTAAAAATTATCATAATTTTAGGCAATACAACAAAATTTGATATCAACTGCACAAATTTTACCTCAAATTTTAATGAATAACATTCAAATTTGACTAAAATTATTGTAATTTTAACCAAAATCATCTACTTTTTGATGAATTAGTTTGTATTTGTCGTGATTTTAACTAAAATATAAAAATTTGATAAAAAACGTCAAAATTTACTATCAATTCCTCAAATTTAATTAATTAATAGAAGCTTTGAAATAAATATTGTATCCCTTGTTATGAAATTTTTATTTTCTTCATTACTTAGACACAAGCGGTGCATTTTGTATTTTGTTGTTTTCAAGTGGTTCAACATTTAAAAAGTTTGATAAATCCTGATATAGGGTATAAAGAACTTCATGAAGCATATAGATTTTAATAATCTACCTTACTTCAGCTTATAGGATGATCAAGATATTAAAAATTGCATAAAAACTTTTTCAAATAAATCCTTTTAAATTAGTGGAGAAAAATATTTGTCCATAAATAAATCTGCAAATTACACGTTTATGCCTGCACTTTAAATATCATATATTTTATTTCCAGTAAAATTTCAATGAAAAACAAATGTTACCAAAAATCAAACAAACACAAATAATCAACCCGCGCAAAATGTAATTACGCGATAAAAATTTAACTAAAAAAAACAAACTCAATTAAAAGTTTATACTTGTATTAATAACTATGCGTTTTGAATCAAATTTTAAAAATTAAATTGTTACATTTATACATACCAAAGTATAATTCTCGTTGAACGTTTCGTTTATTTCCATTGTTGTAATAATTCAATTCAGTGGTGTTCTCAAAGTGGACGACACTTACATGACTGAAGATAATGGGGTCAGTTTCCATACATCATCATTAATTTTATCAACAGCACTACATGTTACTGTATTAAGTGTCAATTTGGTTTTAACGAGATAATTAAATCAAAAAGTTTATGATGTTCTTATTTTGTTCCGCTTTAAGCTTCCCAATTTTCGTCCAAAACTTCTGAAAAAAAATTGATAACATTTATATTTTGATAATTAAATTAAAAAAAAAAAAATAACATTACTGTTATTCAAGTAACACACAGACGCCATTTACATCAATATTTTTTTATAAATACATATTATGGAAGCTTTAAGCTTCTTTAATTAAGATTACTTCTCTAAATGAACGGACAGACATCCCTTATATATTTTTTTAATAATACGTTTAATAGAATGTGTTTAAAGTTATATAAAAATACCACTTTAAAAATAACAGAAAACACTAAAACAAATATTTCCTCAAAAAGTTTTATAATTACGATTACTTGACTCTGCTTCATAAAAGAAAGAAACTAAACTTTGATATCACTTCAAACTTTTCTTATTGCATATTTGATAATCAATTATTGGTTTTCAATAAATTAAAAAAACATTGTTTTTAGGTTTTCATTAATTACAACAAAAGCCACCCCTTAATACGTTTGCTCATAAATAACCCAGTACCTCTTCGTGCATTACATGTCTACTTATAGAGTAGCCAATATTTCAGACATATGAGATTAAAGCAATTACCTAAGTAAGCCAAGTTATGGGCGAAATTTCCATTACATAATCGTAGCCCTAAATTTCAAACCAACTTTAAAATCTAGTATGCTGCTACATATTATACCCCTAAGGGGCATTTGCAACTAAAATAACATGTTAGATACGACAAATTTGAATGTTATACAAATGAATTCACCAAATTCCATAAAATTAAATAATTCATGAAATCACTATGAAAAATTCATTTTCCAGAACGAAAATTAAAACTAGCACGTAATGTAATAGAAATTGAAGTCAAGGACGAAATGTTTAAAAACTAAAATACACCACAAAATAAAAAAAAAATAAGAAATCAAACTGTGGTAACACAACGGGCCCATCTGAGGCACATGTGAGCGTGAGCTGCCACTAAAACCTAACTTAAGAAATCAAAACAAAAAATGTAAAAGAAATTAAAATAAAAAAGAAATTTAAGTAAAAAAAAAATCAATAAAAAAAATTAATGTTAACGTAAGAGAAATTAACATGTAAATGACAAAGTTTGTACCAAAACAAGATATAATTATAAAACGTAAATCTAATTTTTGATGAAAATTTAATTAACAAAAGACATTCACCCCAAAAAGTAAACATTTTGTTTACATGCTTTATTTACTTCATACTTAAATAGGTGCGAGAATTCTCGTTATAAACACTTCTAAGGATGCAATTCACTGCTATACAAATCATTTATGTAATAAAATCATTTCTCTCATTTATTTAAAGCCAAATTTATATGCAAATATGATTTATACCAGGGCGTAATTTGGAGGTATCACGAAGATGAAAGGATTTTCATCCTCCATTACAAAATTCGTTATTTTTACTTTGCTCACACAACGAATTTATCTTTTTTCTTTCCATTTCTCTGTTAACGCGCAATTTTATTATCTGCAGAGCTTTAATTTCGCGAAAGATGTGAAGTAATATTCACTTTAAAGTTTAATTTAAATAGAATAATGCACGAGGTAAAGGATATGATGACGTTTTAATAAATTTTATTGTTGTTGGTGGTAATGGAATAATTATTCTGGCTTTTGACTCTAGAAATACTTGGAATAGCCAAATGTTACTTTGCATAACTAATTAGGCAAAAAGTGGTGCACGTTGCAACATTTGCATTTTGTATATAGTGCGAATTAATTTTCATTTAAATTTTATTTGATTTATAAACTTGCAGAAATATTATGAAAATAAATAAAAGCTTTTCAGGCTTAAATTAACATATTTTGTTAAATCTACCTGGAAAAAAGTTGGTTATGTATTTTCTAAAATGGTAAAGATAACGTTACGTTCAAAACCAGTGCTCTATAGGTTTCATTAAGTCAGAAAATCTTGTTTAGGTGTGACTTACGATTATTAAAAACAAGATTTTAAAACTTTCTTAACTTTAGGAACGCATATCTCAAAAATTACTTGAACAATTTATAAAATTCTTTAAAATGGTTGTACATTATTTATTTTCTTATAATATTACGCCTAGTTTTTCAAAAGTCTCATAACGTCTTGTTCAGGTGTGTCTTAAGAAATTATCAAAAACAAGATTTTAAAACTTTTCCAACTTTAAAAACAAATATCTCAAACAGTTTTTGACCAATTTATAAAGTTCTTAAAAAAGGTTGTACACGATTTCTTTTTTTATAATATTACGTCTAGTTCTTTAAAGGTCTCATAACATCAAAATTCTTGTTCAGGTGTGTCTTAAAAAATTATCAAAAACAAGTTTTTAGAACTTTTCCAACTTTAAGAACTAATATCTCAAAAAGTTTTTGACCAATTTGTAAAATTCTTTAAACAGGTTGTACAAGATTTATTTTCTTATAATATAACGCCTAGTTCTTTAAAGGTCTTATAAAGTCAAAAATCTTGTTTAGGTGGGTCTTAAGAAATTACCAAAAACAAGATTTTAGAACTTTTCCAACTTTAAGAACAAATATCTCAAAAGGTTTTTGTTCAATTTGTAAAATTCTTTAAACAGGTTGTACACGATTTATTTTCTTAAAATATTACGTCTAGTTCTTTAAAGGTCTCATAACATCACAAATCTTGTTCAGGTGGGTCTTAAAAAAACTATCAAAAACAAGTTCTTAGAACTTTTCCAACTTTAAAAACTAATATCTCAACAAGTTTTTGACCAATTTATAAAATTCTTTAAAAAGGTTGTACACGATTTAATTTTTTATAATATAACGCCTAGTTATATAAAAGTCTCATAACGTCAAAAATCTTGTTTAGGTGTGTCTTAAGAAATTATCAAAAACAAGATTTTAGAACTTTTCCAACTTTAAGAACGAATATCTCAAAATGTTCTTGACCAATTTGTAAAATTCTTTAAACAGGTTGTACACGATTTATTTTCTTAAAATATTACGTCTAGTTCTTTAAAGGTCTCATAACGTCAAAAATCTTGTTTGGGTGTGTCCTAAAAAATTATCAAAAACAAGATTTTAGAACTTTTCTAACTTTAAGAACTAATATCTCAAAAAGTTCTTGACCAATTTATAAAATTCTTTGAAAAGGTTGTACACGATTTATTTTCTTATAATATAACGCCTAGTTCTTTAAAGGTCTTATAACGTCAAAAATCTTGTTTAGGTGTGTCTTAAGAAATTATCAAAAACAAAATTTTAGAACTTTATCAACTTTAAGAACGAATATCTCAAAACGTTCTTGACCAATTTGTAAAAATCTTTAAACAGGTTGTACACGATTTATTTTCTTAAAATAGTACGTCATATTCTTTATAGGTCTCATAACATGAAAAATCTTGTTCAGGTGTGTCTTAAAAAATGATCAGAAACAAGTTTTAAGAACTTTTTCAACTTTAAGAACTAACATCTCAACAAGTTCCTGACCAATTTTTAAAATTCTTTAAAAAGGTTGTACACGATTTATTTTTTTATAATATTAAGCCTAGTTTTTTAAAGGTATTATAACATCAAAAATCTTGTTCAGATTTGTCTTAATAAATTATCAAAAACAAGATTGTAGAACTTTTCCAACTTTAAGAACGAATATCTCAAAGTTCTTGACCAATTTTTAAAATTCTTTAAAAAGATTGTACACGATTTATTGTCTTATAATATTACGTTTAACTCTTTAAAGGTCTTATAACGTCAAAAATTTTATTCAGGTGTGTCTTAAAAAATTATCAAAAACAAGATTTTAGAACTTTTTCAACTTTATAAACGAATATCTCAAAAAGTTCTTGGCCAATTTATAAAATTCTTTAAAAAGGTTGTACAGGATATATTTTTTTATAATATTAAGCCCAGTTTTTAAAGGTTTTATAACGTCAAAAATCTTATTCAGGTGTGCCTTAAGAAATTATCGAAAGCAAGATTTTAGAACTTTTCCAACTTTAGGAACGAATATCTCAAACAGTTCTTGACCAATTTATAAATTTTTTTAAAAAGGTTGTACACGATTTATTTTCTTATAATATTTCGTTTAGTTCTGGAAAGGTCTCATAACGTCAAAAATCTTGTTTAGGTGTGTCTAAGAAATTATCAAAAACAAGTTTTTAGAACTTTTTTAACTTTAAGAACGAGTATCTCAAAAAGTTCTTGGCAATTTATAAAATTCTTTAAAAAGGTAGTACACGATTTATTTTCCTATAATATTACGCCTAGTTTTTTAAAGGTCTTATAACGTCAAAATTCTTGTTCAGGTGTGTCTTAAAAAATTATCAAAAACAAGATTTTAGAACTTTTACAACTTTAAGAACAAATATCTCAAAAAGTTCTTAACCAATTTATAAAATTCTTTTATTTTGGTAAAATATAATGCCTAGTTTTTTAAAGGTATCATAACGTCAAAAATCTTGTTCATGTGTGTCTTAAGAAATTATTAAACACAAGATTTTAGAACTTTTACAACTTTAAGAACGAATATCTCAAAAAGTTTTTGACCAATTTATAAAATTCTTTGAAAAGGTTGTACCCGATTTATTTTGTTAAAATATTACGCCTAGTTTTTTAAAGGTCATATAACGTCAAAAATCTTGTTCAGATGTGTCTCAAGAAATGATTAAAAACAAGATTTTAGAACTTTTTTAACTTTATAAACGAATATCTCAAAAAGTTCTTGACCAATTTATAAAATTCTCTAAACAGGTTGTACACGATTTATTTGCCTAAAATATTACGTCTAGTATTTTAAAGGTCTCATCACGTCAGAAATCTTGTTTAGGCGTGACTTAAAAATTGATCAAAAACAAGGTTTTAATAGGTTTCCAACTTTAAGAACGTACACCTTAATAAGTACTTCACCAATTTATTACTTTTTTTAGGAAGTTGTACATAACATATTCTTTTTTAAAATCACGTTTACAGCTCTCATAACGTCAGAATTTTTGGAGCATTTTAAAAATTTATCAAAGCACAAGGTTTTAGAACCTACCCAACTTTAAAAACTGCTATTTTAGAAAGTACTTGATCAATTTATAAAATTCTTTAAAGAGGTTGTACAAGATTCATTTCTTTATAACATTGCATTCAATACTAGTTCTTTATAGGTGTCATAACCTCAGAAATCTTGTTATCTTAAAGAAGGTTTAAGAACGGCCATCCACAAAAATACTAAAACAATTTGTATTTAATTTAATTTTGATCGATTTTTAATTAAAGAATTCTAATAAATGTGTTTCCACCATTTTTTTATGATTACTACACCAGATTAAATCTAAGTTTAGTGGAACATATGATAAATATGAAATTTTGCGAAAAAATTTCTATTAGTTTTTTAAAAACCTTGTCCACAAAATTACGCACACATACAAACACATTTTAATTAGTTTCTAATTTGTTTAAAAGATCCTAACATATGTTGCCATAAAAATATAAATTCTCAAAAATCTCAGTATCTTGCAATATGATAGTGGTAAAAAGGAACTTGTAAAAGACAACTGGATGGTAACAGGTTACGAAAAATCTTTACATAGATCGTTGTATATAAAAAAATGAAATAAAATTTTATTATTTCCATTACTAAATGTAGTCATGGAACGAATTTCCACCTTTTGTATTCATTTACCGCTATAAAAGTTTTTTGTGAATTATAAAATAAACAACTGATATTAAGTTAAATTAGTTCAGATATCAAATATTGTTATTACAACATGCTTTTATTGTAAAATGTATGCCAAATGGAAACAAAGCTTTTCAATAAAGTTTTAAATGTATCATCGAGTTAGAGTTAATTTTTATTGTTGCACGAGTTTTTATTACAGTATACAATCTGAATGATAACGGATAAAAAATTTTACAAATTTATATTGCTTTCATTTATTTTTAAGTACATTATAATAATTAATTTAATCACTATCACCATAATTAGGTTTAGCCTGTTTCGTCTTCATGTAAACTGTTCTGCCAGGTTCATTCACCAAAGTTGCTTTAAATTATTTTTCATTAATTTAATTTTTTTAACAAACTTAATAATAATTTATTGTGAGAAATGGTGATAATTTAATTTTTGGAATCTTAAGCTAAACAATGTATAACAATCATGTCTTACCCCCTAATTTAAAAACTGGAAAGATTCTATTCTTTTTAATATAATTATATTTGTTATACAATCTTTATTAAAATAGCTAAGGACCTCATTTTAAAGTTTACAAACTACAAAAATGATAACTACAATCTAATGATCGAGATCTATTTGCCATATTTTTAATAATATTCTTAATAATTAAAAAAAATGTATTTAACGCTTAAATATTATTTCTTAATAATTTAAGAAGTAATTTTTAAATACTACTACTAGAAGTTGTAAAATTTTTAAGTACTAGTAAGAGTTGCAATTTCAATGATTTGATTGTACGAAAAACGCCTTTAATCAGTTTTAAAGCTTCATAAATAAATACACCTCCTGTAAGTAATTTCCTTTACACTTTCATTTTATTAGTGGTAAAGGTAATGAGTAAAGCTTCTCCACGCTTTTACTTTATTAGTCGAAATGAATTGAAATAAAATTAAATTTTCCCCTTTCGATAAACTTTATAAGTCACTAATGGAAATTTAGAACGAAGTTATTTTAGTTAATAGTTTTTAGTATGTTGTAAAGTTGTGTTAAATTTTCTAAGCTTTTGCTTTATTAAATAAGAAATCAAAATCTATTTATAAACGAAATAAGTAAAATTTTTAAACAGTGAAATCAACTGTTGATCAAGTAGTTTTAAATAATATTTTTATAAATAATTTTTTTATGACAAAGTATATATTACAATATTCAGCATAAATAAGTGCACTTAAAGAAAAAATGTAAGAGTTAGTAGCTAAGACATACAGTCGTATCAACAAAATTTTTTGGTAAAGTGGAAGTTTGTTCCCAGAGAGAAGCAATTTTGTTATAAAAACTTATTTTTAAAAATATGATTTTAATCTAATAAATAAATAAAATTTGTGGCGACGAAGATACAGCTTTCAGCGATGTGTAGGGTCTTCTTGACCTTCTCTTTCTTCAGCTCCCAAACTAAAATTATTAATGTAGTTATTGTAAAAATGCGAATAAAGTCTTTATTAAATGTGGGAAGAAAAATAATTTTAAAATATTTATTAAATCCCTTGTTATACTATTAAATAAACTCAGATATTACAATGTTCATGTTTACATCAATATAAAAAATTCATTTTTGTTCAAACTAATAAGTTAATAAAGATGTTGGATCAAGATACATCAAAGGTTAAAGTGCTTTTATTTATAAAAAAATGATTTATACATTATATTTCAGGAAACAAGATTTAAAGTTGTTTATTAAGTTCGCTTTCAAGTTTTATTATCTTGCCTTTAGAGTTGTATTAATGTGCATAGCTACATGAATTAAATTATAAATAAGCTATTTTGATGAGAGCTTCAGGAAGTTTTATTATTTAAAATGTTTTGTTTAGTTACTTATATGAAGTTAATATTTTCTGAAATTATTATATTATTTTTGATGTAAAGTTTATTGCAGTTAATTTGAAAAATTGATATTAAATTGCGACCTTTTTAATCAAATTTTAACATTTTAGTTAAAATCAGGACAAATTTAAACAATTTTATCAAAAAGTGGATGATTTTGGTTAAAATTACAATAATTTTAGACAAATTTGAACGTTTTTCATTAAAATTTTGGGTAAAATTTGTGCAATTGATATTAAATTTTGTTGTTTTTGCTTTGAATTATAATAATTTTTATCAAAACTGTTGATTTTGATTACAAAAGTATGATTTTGGTCTTAATTTGAACGTTTATATTTAAATTTTAATGATTTTGGTCAAATTAAAACGATTTTGATCAACTATTTGATGATTTTGGTTAAAGTCACATTAAATTTATGCTATTTTCATCTAAATTAAGATAATTTTGGTTAAAATTAGATCATTTCAGTCAAATTTGAACGTTTTTCAATAAAATATAGTTGATTTTGGGTAAAATTACGTACAACTGAGCAATAGAAAAAAAAATTGTATTTGCTTAAAATTATGATAATTTTCATTAAATCTTTGTTAATTTTGATTAAATATAGATGATTTTAATTTTAATTTGAATAATTTTTGTCAATATTTTGATTATTTTGGTTAAAATCACGTCAAATTCAAGTAAATTTCATCTAATTTTTTTGGTGTTTTTGACTAAATTTTCTTAGGTCAAAATTAACACCAATTATTCAAATTTAACATAATTTTATCCAAATTCATCTAAATTTTATTAAAAAAACGTTCAAATGATCAGAATTATCGTAATTTAAACCAAAAACATTTAAATTTTGATGAAAGTTGCTTGAATTTAACATGATTTTAACAAAAATCATTAAAGTAATGACGAAAATAGTTCAAATTTGATTAAAAAAATCAAAATTTAATTGAAAATTAAATTTAAGTTCAAATTAAAACTAAAATCAAGAAATTTTATTACAAAAACATAAAACTGGGAATAGAAAAAATATTGGTTGAAGGACTATTTATATTTTTTAAGTAACTAAATATTTTATGTACCACTAAGACTAGAGTAATGTAATATTAGTGGTACATGTACTACGGTTCTAGGACAAAATGTCCCCGGACAAAATGGTACGGTCAAAATGGTAGGGACAAAATGTTCCGAGGACAAAACGTTCCCGGTCAAAATGTTCCCGGACAAAATGTCGCCGGTTAAAATATCATACGAACAAAAATTTTACATGTACAATCAAAAGGATTAAAATTACATCTTTTTGAAGCTTCGAAAAGCAATATTTATTAATCGTCGTCAACTGGAACTAGGAACAACTAGTTCCAGTTGACGACGACG
>JARJDX010080569.1:0-20019 GCA_030264735.1 Gymnusa sp. GC000175
GGCGGTTTATACTTTACAAGACCGTTTTTAAGTTAAAAGAATTGTGGAATTGTATTTCCAAAAATTTCATATATGTTTCTGCTTACTGGTGAGAAATTAGCAATAGATTCCACCAATAAAAATAAAAATTTGATTTTAGTTTTTTGTTAATAACATGAAAACTATTATAGCTACAGCAATAGTGCATATACCAAATGACAGGTCTATAAAATTTGCATCATTTTTATGCCTCAACTTTAATTAAAACGAGTAATTAAAGGCTAATGAGTTATAATTTACGAGTATTTGTAACGACTACCGCTGGTCACGTGCATTACTTTACACGCGCACCATGTTGAAAATGAATGTGTATAGTTACAATAATTTTTTATATTGGTAATAATAATTGTACTTTGCATGCACGTTAAGTCTTGAAGTGCAGTTAAATGTTTCATTTGCAGATTGTTATTACATGGTTGGAACGCGGAGATTGTAATAAACGTAACGCTAACAGTTTCTATTCAATGATACAGTCGACCAACTCCCACGTCCGCCGACTTCTTAATGAAAAGGTTCAATACGAAGAAGAATTACAAAAAGCGAAGGAAATAATGAAAGGACGCATGCAGGGTATCCTATTGCAATGTAAGTGTTATAAGCAATATTACACATTTGATCTATGTACCTATATACCTAGGTTATGAGTTATTGACCATTTAGGTGCTAGTAAGTATAAAAGTCAGACTTTGGGTTCTATCTCTCAACTGATACACATCTGCTGTTATCCATATATCGTGCAATTACCATTTGTTTACTGCACGTTCAGGTAGGTCTCTAACAGCAAATGTGTCTCACTTCTCAGTGTCTTATGGCACATTTATTTTATTAAGTGTTGTAAACTATATCCAGGTATTTTTGAATAATGTACTAGATATAGTTTACATAAACCGATGTAATATTATATACTGGACTCTATCTAAGTGGTTCATTTGCGTATGTGTGGTTGTCAGTCAGTCAAATAGAGCGCTTGTTCATGGCTGCGTGTCACAAGAAGGTCTGGGACCATTTCACCAAGGCGCAGAGAAAGAACATCGAATCATGGAAAAAACAGTCGATGGTACGTAATACAGTTTGACTCTTGTTATTGCTAGCCAACTAGGAACGAACATTCAATAAACTATCCAAGCTATCCAATTTTAAAGATTATTTGGTAAAGAACAAGTTTCCAGTTTGTATTTATTTTGTATATTATTATCTATGGTCCAATAATTCTTATATATAATCTGTAAAAACAAAATTAACGCCAGTTAGAGATATAATTAAAAGTATAATTTATAAAGGTAAGAGAGAAGGTAAGTTTCTAAACACCATTGGTATAGTCACCATTCAGCGACACATCATAAGTATTTGCTACTAAAAGTGGCCGGTAAACCAGAAAACTATTTGGCTTAGTATAGTTTTAATTTTTGTTGACGTTTTACCCTCCATCACCTCCACAATATAGGAGATGATTGAGATAACAAAACGTGGTATTATAACATAATTTCATGTTTTATAGGAGATAAAAAATGTTCAAATAGATGGTGGAGATTTGGTAGAAAGAGCTGATGATGAAATGGAAGTCTCGGATGAAGAGGATTCCTCTCCTCGAAAACGAACAAGACTGGAAGCAATGCAAGATGAAAACTCCCAAATTAAAGAAGAAAACAATAATCTTAGGTGTCAGATGGAAGCATATAAAAATGAAGTATGTCCATACTTCATACACCTTCAATACGGAGAGCGCGTAACGAATGTTCATTGCGTGATCCGCACGTGAAAACTTCGATAGAGGCTTGTGATTGGTTGTAGTTTATTTTGTGACCATTTGAATTCGAGTTAATGTAAAAATATAGATTAACAACTACCGGCGCTGTTCATGTACATTTGTTTACGCGCGCTCTGTTTTAAAAATGAATGTAGAATAGTCACTTCATTAGTAATATTATTTTTTTTGCAATCGCTTCAAGGTGGAAGTTATCAAGATGGATTTGCATAAACAGATGGAAGACAAGGAAAAGCAATTTAAAATGTTACAACACACCCTGCAAGGAATGCAACAGCAATTAATTGAAGCTAAAAAGAGGCAAACAGAAGAAGAAAATAAAGCTAATGATTTACAAAATAAACTAAAACTTTCTGAAAAGTCTATTCTACAAAAGCTAAATACTACAGATAAGGATGCAACAATTAATATTGAAGACACAGAATCTGAAAAGACAGATTCGGTATCTAGTATTAGTGAAACATCACCTTCTGCCAGTAACAGTAATGGTATTTCTATTCAAGAAAACACCATTTCTGATAAGGATGCAAAGTTGATAGGAGTTATATCAGCTTTCTTAAATGTACATCCTTTTGGTGCAGGATTAGACTATATATGGTCATATGTAAGCAAGTTTGACTCTAATTTGAGACCTTCTGATTTAGAGTTACTAATGTCAAGATTTCCAAGTGTGTTTAGTCAAGAATTAGTTGGAATCGGTGCAAATATTGAAAGGAGGTGGTTATTTAATGCTTTTAAAAATTTATCACCAAGTAGTCGCTAGAGTATTTATAAAAATAATTATGTAATAAAATATACAAAAATATTTTGCTGTTTTATCATAGAATCCTGAGATATTTTGTTTATTTTTGTTTTACTTGAAGTAATCTAATAAGAAAATAGTGTAGTAATTTATGATTAAAATTAAGTTTTTTCGCCATATTTTATGTTGGAGTATATGTCCTCAATTATTTTCAGTTTTCTTTTGTATTTGTGATTCATTACAGAAATTTAAAGTGATCGATTTGGTGTGTATATAAAGCGGCTATATGGGCGTCGCCAGGATAGGACAAGAAGAGGCAGCTGCCCCCTGGAAATCATGTAGCACATAAACTGTTATTAAAGATCTAAAAAAAATTATACTAATGTTTCCCCACTCCTGCATAAAAGTTTGTCCGACGTCCCTGGTATTGCCCCTCCTACATAAAAGTCTGCCAGCGCCCTCTACGATTTTCTTACGTGAAATGGACAGGCTCCATCAAAGACGGGATTAATTCCTAGGGCCCGGACACAAACCCTTTGTTTTTTTAGTACAGAAGAGTGGCCTATCATAATTATCTATCGCAGGGGCCTAAATTTTTGCGACCGGCTGCGGAAATGCAGTGGAGATAGATATGAAATACAAAATAAAGATTTATATCGTTAATATACTTTGGATATATGCTCCGCTCTAAAATATGGCGGCAAAATTAATTTAAATCGTCTACACGCTACACTCAATTTCACAAAAGTGTCGTAAATATTTGTTTTTAAATACAATTGTTATAATATACTATTTAATAGATTATATAATTTCAAATTACATTTTTTTCTCACACAGACCAGATACGGTGACGACATCCATGGCAACTCATAGCCACCGTACCGAATCACTCTCGGAACCTCGCATATGATCTACTAATCTTGACTAAAAAAAGATGAGATTACAAAAGTTTAGGTTTGAATGGTTTGGAAGCAGATGCGAACATGGAAACATGTGCGAACCGGTTCTTAGAACTTTACCAGCACTTATAATAAAACCATTAAATTGGCGATTAGCTCCTTCAGTAGTATTACAAATTTTCGCCATCTACGCACTATCAACAATAAAACGTAAACTAACAAGATCAACCATTGGCGTGGTGGGGATATTACAAACTACTAAGGAATATGGGTCATCTGATTGAAATTTTACCTTTTACTTTCAGTACTTCTTTATCCTTTCCTTGTTTCCCATTTATTTAGAATCGGCCCTTCCAGTAAGGCGTCTCCAGTCGCCTGGAGGTGTTATCATGTCTTTTTTTTATTCATTGACATCTACGTCAGCCCGGGGTCTACCAGGTGCTCTAATATGTTCACCTGTACACCTTACTTTTCTTGTCATGTGATCCGGTAGTATCGATATTCGCAAGACATGGCCGTACCATATAAGTCCACTTTCCAAAAGTTTTTCGGGAAAAGAATTTACTCTGGAGCTGACACGTATCTGGCTGTTTCTTATGTGGTCCTTCAAAGTTATTCCACCCTTCCACTGCAGATGATAGAAGCAATTTTAGCCATTAGGTAGTTCATTACTGGATCCAAGAGTAGTAAAGTGCCGAGCACTAGTGCACTTTCTTGTACTAAGTAAAAGTATTGTAATCATTCGAATATCCGTTTTCCACTCTCATTCAGATTATTTCTTTAAAAAAAAGACTCCAAATTACATTTTGGTTATCACTACGCGATGTGATTGCTTTTATTAATATTATCACCATTAGGGGCGAAGTAATATTAATTAGACATTAACATACCTATTTAGGTTCAAAGTTCTCTGCTTAGAAGTGGGTAGTGTATTTAGCTTGGATGACATCCACAGCGAGAAGTTTTCTTTAACTGAGAACTGACTGACATACGAGTCGTACGCTCCACACTGGCAACTTGCTGTTTGCGAAGAAAGTACTAAATGAGTGCTCTCTGACAATTTTTAACATCACAATTATGACGCGACGCTTTTAAAGTTAAAAAGAGTGACAACGATATCTCCGAAACGGCAATCCTAATAAAAAAAAAATCGGATCTAAGTCTTAAAACTCGAAAACGTGTAATTTCCAGATGCCAACTTGATTTTCCATATTAGCGCATTATTTCCTTATTTTACTACCCACCACGTGTACAGGCTCCGCCCATATGGCGGGAAAAATTTGAATCGCCTATAAAAACCCCTCACACCGTTGATCTAATGCCATGTACGTGTGAACAGAACACTACAATACTATCTACAACTGTCAAGGTCACCAAAATTATATAAGGCCCTGCTACATATGTTCTAGTATTTATTAAAAAAAAATATATTTAAAAAAGTTAATAGTTTTTGCTCCAATCCGGTTTAACTGAGAGCACGTACAAATTCTCTAGCCTTAAAAAAGAATTTTTTAGATTTATACTGTTAATAATAACAAAATTAATAGTACATGTGATTAGGATACGCAAATACGCTTGACCCGTTCCTTAAAATGCGATGCGATTTTTATTTATACGCAGATGTCATAATTGAAAATAATGACATCGTATATTATTACTTGCAGTTTTCCATCAGTTAAATTAGATTTATAAAGAAAATAAAGTTTTAGTAGAGAGGAAAATACAGTTGTCACGTCGGTGACGTTAAGAATTTAATTTGATAGCAGACTATCAACTTACTAATTTCGCCACGAGGTGACGCTGACGCGTCAAGCGCTACGTATAAATTAAAAAATATTTACAAAAAGAAAACATACATTTTTAAAATCAAAATACCACTTAACAAAAATACATGGTACTACTCAATGTAAACAATGAATCTACACTCTCTGCGTTGCCATAATTACACGCGCCATCTATCAAGCTCGCAAATGGCGAATAGAATATTAGATTTTATAATTTAAATTAATATTATAAAATAATTACATATTAAGCTTTTTTTACCTTACATATATTGGGATAGTTAGAAAAAGTAATTAAAAGTATAATATAATCTATTAAATCCCCCTCCTAAAAAAAATACCGGATCCGCCCATGCTACGAAACTTTTATCCGGATCTGAAAATTCATTGCTATGATATATAATCTATGATTCATTGAAAGCTCCAAGCCGTAAATATTAAACGTAGTTATGCAATTTTGAAAAATAACCAATTTACTTAGGTATTTGCGAAAATATTTAATTTAATTTTATAGCTTACATATTTAAAGGTATTCCTACATCTTATAATTTAATTTGAACATTTTAAATTTAGCTGCCATTAGCAACAATTAGGTTGCGCTACTGACTCACGTCACGCCGACAGATTAAATGTGACATTATAAGGTGTAAAACTAAGAACTCCTTTCAACAAAATGTAATAATTAAAAGATCATATATAAAAAACAATACATACCCCACTATATTAGCATTACTCATGACCCCTCTAAGAATAACTCTATGATTCTTCATTTATTTCACTTCTGTTGGCCACACTGAACAATGACTTTTTAGCGCGTGTGGTTCAAACTTTGCAATTCAAGTTCGCAAACATATTAGTTGTTTACAAATTCTTTTTTGTTATAAGGTAACACAAATTCCAAAATTACAAATAAAACGCGCGATAATTTTTGCTCAAAATAAATTACAGTAGCGTGTTATTTTGACATAACAAGTATTTGTTTTAGATGGACAGTCAGGCAGGTCCTATTATAACCAAAGCAAGAAACTACGCGGACGTACTTTCTGACAAACCACCAGAGTTTTGGAATTATGAAAACTTTCAGCCCGAACTTAGTGAAGTGGACGATTACCAATTGATTCAAAGGGTTGGTCGAGGCAAGTACAGTGAAGTTTTTGAAGCTGGACAAATCTCCTCCGAGCAAAAGGTTATTATAAAAATACTCAAACCTGTTAAATTGAGGAAAATTAAAAGGGAGATTAAAATTTTGCAAGAATTAAGAGGGGGTGTGAACATAATTAAACTACTTGGTGTACTTTCAATTAACCTTAATAATACCGCACTTGTTTTTGAACAAGTAAAGCAAGCCGATTTTAAACATTTGTACTTTACTTTATCAGAGTTTGATACACGTTTCTATTTGCACGAACTATTAAAAGCGCTTAACTATTGTCATAGCAAAGGAATTATGCACCGTGATGTAAAACCGCATAACATTATGGTAGATCACAGTTTAAGAAAGTTACGATTAATTGATTGGGGCCTTGCCGAATTCTATAAGCCAGGACAAGAATTTAACGTAAGAGTAGCTTCGAGATATTTTAAAGGGCCCGAGTTGCTTGTTGAATATGGATATTACGATTACTCCCTAGATATGTGGTCATTAGGCTGTATGTTTGCTTCGATGATATTTAGGAAAGAACCATTTTTTAGTGGAAGTGATAATTATGATCAATTGGTCAGAATTGTTAAAGTGTTGGGTACGCAAGGATTGGAAAACTATTTGAGTAAATATAATATTCATTTAAATCCCCAATTTAAAGATAATCTTGGCCATCACAGTAGAAAGAAGTGGGATAGATTTATAAAATCTGAAAATGAATATCTGATTAATGAGCATGCTCTAGATTTCTTGGATAAACTCCTCCGGTATGATCATATGGAGCGTATTACGGCAAGGGAAGCTTTAGATCATCCATATTTCTTTCCAGTTATTAGATCTGCTTCGCAAAAACTTAACTCAGTTGATGCAAGTGCTTCATCAGACTCGATTCAATCTTAAAATCAATCATTGTGTTATAATTTCTACAAATATGTATAAAAAATATTTTATGTTCCTATAATAAAAACTTATGCTAATTAATAACACAATTTTATGTAAATTTTCTTACTTTCGGGTTTTATTTGTTGTTGCTAACGTTTTGTTCGACATTGCAGGAAGCATTGTTAAAACATCAAAATGGGTTGACTGAAAACTTTGTTTAACTATAGTTGACAAAATTAGTGGGGATATTAAAACAACTATTTGCAGGTTGGACTGGACTGGAGCCTTCATTTTCTTCTACTTCTTTTTTTAGGATTAAATCCTGTTATTTCCAACTATTTCTTGTTCTTATGCCTCCTGTGATCTGATGTCCATCCGGATAGTCTCTTTGTGTATGGTTTTTTTTGCCAGCCCATTATTGTCCATTCGTAACACGTGCTGGTCCGCGTCGTCTTCATCATGTACACCGCATTATATCGGTAATGTCTCTACACATGTCCTCACTTCGTATCATGTCTCTAAGGCTGATTCATGATATGGAGTTAAGGCTTAAGGGTCTTCATTACTGTTGGCGCCTATTTGTCTTACTCGTGTCTGCTCTGGCCTCTTCTGCACATGTCAGGATCGGTCTTACGCAGTTGACGCTTTTGTTATTTGTTTTTGGGCATCGTTGTTCATGTCTCTGTCTGCTAGATATTTCAGTCCCCAGATAATTGAAGCGCATGACTTTTTCTATTGGCAAGTTTGCATCTAATCGTTTGCTTTGCCATGACCATTGATTTTGTTTTTTGTATTGATATCTGCATGTTAAATTGCTTTGCTATTGTATTAAACTGATGAAGTGGCCGCTGAAGGTCATCCTCGTTTTGTGCGGTTTTTATTGCATCGTCCGCGCAACATAGTATGCTGAGTTTTTTGTTATCCATTTAGTACGCAATATTCATGTCTTTTATAGATTTTATAATTTCATGCAAGAATGTGTTGAACATTGTTTTATACCATCCGAGACGAGTATTTCCCTCTTGCGAATTTTCGTGTAGCTTTTCTCTCGATTTAAATTAACGATAAAGATATTTGTAAATCAAAATATTTTTGTAAACCTTAGGTTTTTTCTTTTTTGTTTAACCACTCCTAGATATGGGCCTCTTCCTTATTTAACTACGTTTATCTTTGGCGTCGCGCCCCACAGCATGCAAAATATTTATTTAAATCTTTAAATGCCCAACACTGCCCCAACTCCCCAACTCGCCTTGCCAGCGTGGGGTTTTATGGCTAAAACCTTCTTTTGTCCGGAGTTAGATGAGAAATCATGTAACTCCAGCGGTTCGGAATCCACGCTAAACTGTAGGTCCACCTGTAATGTACGTTGCCAGCATTACAGGCAGTGGTAGCAGACGACGACGATCTTTGGCGATTTGGTGCCAATTTTGGCTTGCAATTTGTTTGATGTTGTCGAGCCATCTTTTGAGGTCTTCAAGGTGCTGTTCCACCGCGAAACTGTGCAGCACACATTTGTTCGAGAACGTTTTTGCAAAATATTGAGCTTAAACGCTGTGGACATTGATCGTTTCCACCAGATATTCACCAAACCAGAAAGTTTGTGAATTTTTGTGCACCAAGCGCGAACAAAAAAGTTGCAATTTTTTTTATTACAAATTCGAATTTTACGGAAAGAAATACATATTTTACTTAAAACATTTCTTTGCAATAATCGTATGTGGCGCTGTAATCGCAGGAAAAATTATCGCAAGAGTTGTATTTCCTGTGACTATAGCGCCACCTACGATGACTACAAAAACTGTTTCTAGAAAAATGTATGTCTTCTATGCAAATTTTTTTGCTATCACTTGTCACACTTTAGCAATCTCAAGAGATATTTTAGGCACATATATTCCCTTCAACAGTCTGCACAAAATAGAACTTAACAGCTTTAAGTAGACCAAATACATGGTCATAATTATTTTAAAATTTTGATAAGAACAAGAGACAAATTCGACGCGTCTTTTTGAACATCGGCGATTTATTCAATGACATTCTCTAGAGATGGGCCACAAAATTGATTTTTCTTATGTTAGATCATTAATTTACAAAGATTTACAATTTCTCTCTGCTCTCGGTTGGTTCGGAAGTCCCCTTAAAAGCCGTTGGTCCCGTCTGTGACGTAATACCTGCCCTGTTACTCACATTAAAAGACGTAAAAAAAGTAGACTTTCTCTACACCCGAAAGCGAGAGCTCTCTCTTAAAAACGGGTTCATACATACATCAGAATTTAAAATCAGTCCTACCTGGAAATATTCGATTTCTTTATTAAATTCTCACCTCCACTACATCTGATCACTATATAGCAGAGGTGCCCAAGCCTTCGAGTTTTCGCAGCCAATTTGTGAAATCCTGAAATGTATAAGAGCCACGAACGTTTAAAACACAACCACGGTTGATTTTAAAAATAAAAAATGGTTTTGACATAACACCGACAACCTGCGTAAACACGTATCATAGGTTTGTTTCATTTACTTGCAGTAACTAGCTCCTCCCACCACCACCCAACCAATCACGCGCGGCGTTTTTAAATAATGTCATAAATGTGTGAGGAGCCGCATCGAACGAAACGAAGAGCCGCGGTTTGGTCATGTGTGCTACATAGGCTCCCATATTCTGATGCTTTGATAATGCTTCTTGCAAGGAAGGGCAAAATGTGGGCAACAATAAATTAAACTACGTGATTTAAACTCTAAAGTAAAAAGAAATTAAATCATTTCAAGTCTTAAAAGCTTAAATTTTAAATTAACACAATTTTATGTTTATAATTTTATTATTTCCAAAATAATTTATTACTGAGACAATAATTTGCATCAAATTCATATTTATTATAATTTATATTAAGTAATGCAAGTCTTTTTACATGGCATACGTATTTTTACTAGGTTGATCATCATCCTGCATTCCTGTAACTTTCTTAACAAATTGTGGATTAACTTGAATTTCTTCATCCATTAATAGGATTTGTTTATCCAAATCCATGCACGACATTAATTGCGTTTCTAATTTCTTCAAAACTTCAGATCCGTTATATTTTTCAGGCTCATCTCTAAACACAACCATTCCATCTTTTTGATTAATCGTTGCATACATTTGTCCATCTTCAATCATATGCAAAATAATTTTTTCCGCATCGGCAGGACCTGATAAACCTACGCGGCTTGCAACATCACTAAGACTAAGCGTAAGAAATGTTTTTGTAAGCCTTTGAATATTTTTCTTGTGCATCATCGCAGTAACCTGCCTTACCAACCCCAAATTGTGATCTCTCGTAAAAATCTCCGTATGTTTTCCAAGAACGCTGTTTAATTCCGCCATATTATTGGTTGCAAACGCATTTGCTAAATCGTGGTAAGGTTGCGATAAGGGTTTTATAAAACGTGTAACTACTTGCGCTGTATATTTTGGTATCATTTGAATTTTTCCGTACGACAAGAGCGATACCAAAATATATTTTTTGTAAGCTTCTAACATTATATGAGAAACTGCGTGTGCCGGAGTGGTTATGCAGACTTCGAAGAAGTATAAAGCGCGTTCTAAATTGCGAACTGCTAAATAAATCATTCCTCCATAGTAATAATACAGGAGGTAATATTTAGAATCGAAAGGTTGATTTTGTGAGGATTCTTGACACATTCCAGTTATATCTATGTCCAGTATATGTAAAGTTTCTTTGAAACATTTTGCCAATAAGCTAAGGTGACATAAATCGGCATGAATTGATGTTAACTGAGTGTCGTATAATTGGAGTTTATTGATCGCTTTCTTTAAGAGATATATGCCTTTTAATGGTTGTTTTTGTTCAACTAAATAACTAGTTATCAAATGACATAATTCAGCAACTGAAACAAAAAACATTTTAGGCACAGTTTACTATTCAAACCACGTGCTTTTCATCTGGCGGACAATTTAGTACGAAGCAGATGGAATGTTCGCAAGATGGTAAGCGCTTGAATCGCGAATTATAAAAATAATTAAAATAACGATTTATGTTTTATAGATACTCCCACCTCACTTTACGGACGAGTTCTGTGTCGTGGCTACAACTAATGCCTATTTGCATGAACGATTACTTGAATGTTATGGTTAATGATAATACTTTGAATCATTGTATGAGTATTTGACCTTGATTAATGTAAAAATAGTTGTGGAAACACGGCATTTACATTTATTAAAACAAAATTTGAAATCGATTGAGGTAATTTCATTGAGAAACATCACTGTGAAATTGTTTTCATGAGAAAATTATATAATTTTAAGAAGAACATTATCCAAATTTAGAAAAACAAAATCTAAAATTATCCAAAATCCACAAAAATCTGATGTTAGACTAAAGCTGACAATTCGCGGCCGTTACAAATCGAGTGGCTTGGCGCGACAACACTCCAATGGAGTGACCAAGAAAATAATAGTAAACGGAGAGGTCATTCAAGTTCCATTTAGTCCATTATGTTACCTTTTACTATTATTTTCTTGGTTACTCCATCACTCCATCATTTGGAACGATCGTGAATGTCTAGCTTTAGCGCCTAAATTTATGAAATCCAAGGTCGGCATAGAGCAATGAAGGGGTTGCTCCAGGCGCCTCAAACATAGAAGCGCATGATAAAGTTTATACAATTAATTTATCTATCTAAATTTTTTGTTAATTTATAATTATAACGAATAAACAATATTTAGTGCAGGCATTGCTTTAGCAGCGCTCTTTTAAGTTTCATCAAAATTGGCCTAAAAGGCGCTTCTTAAGGATGTCCTTCAGGCGCCAAAATACCAACATACGGCCCTTATTAAATCATTTAATATTGACCAATATCGATTTAATTTAAAGAATTTTCGACATAATTACGGCATTTTTTGCTACAATTTGGCTCTATTTGCTCAAAATCACCTAAATTTTGATGGAAATATGTAGCTTAAATTTAACCAAAATTATTACTATTTAAACCCAAATTCAAACAAAATCATCGCTAAATATTGACCAAAATTGATTAAATTTGATCAAATTTATAGAAAATTTAATAATTTTATTTTACAAAATTGCTCAAATTTTTTGAAAAACTTATAGAAAAATTTTAAAAAAATCAAGTCAGTTTTAATCAAATTCTAAATTTTAAGAAAATCGCCTAAATTTGATCACATTCATATCAATTTTCACAAAAATGGCCTATTTGTTCAAAATCATCTAAATTTTGATAACAATTACTTAAATTTAACTAAAATCATTACAATTTAAACCCATATTGTTTAAATTTTTACCAAATTTAAACAAAATCATGGCAAATTTTGACAAAAATCAAACAAATTTGGCCAAAATCATAGTAATTTTATTACAAATTTAAATTTTGATTTGATTTGATTTTAAAAAACATTAAAATATAACCAAATTCATAAAAATTTAAATCAAAATCATACATTTTTACAAAATTGCTCAAATTTAATAAAAATCATCTAAATTTTGAGGAAAATGGCTTGAATTTAGCCCTCCACATTTCGTTAAAATAATGACTCTTTGAATTAAAATCATCTAAATTTTGGAACTAAATGTTTAAATTTGATCAAAATTATCGTAATTTTACGAAAAAAAAATCATTTACATTTTGAGTAAAATTGACAGATACACAGGGTGGACAAAAAGTCTGGAAACGGTCAAATATCTAGAAATACACTTCCAATAAAAAAACATTAAGCAAGTTTCATATTTAAAAAAAATATATTTAATTATGCTTAAGTAAAGCATAAGTAACCAAAGAGCAATAGAGAGACGGATATTGGGCATATCCCTAAAGGACCGGAAAACAAACGCCTGGATAAGGGAGAAGACGGGGATAAAAGACGTACTAGAACATATCGGGAACATGAAATGGAACTGGGCCGGACACGTCGCAAGAGATCAGACGAAATGGAGTGGAAAAATAATTAGATGGAGACCATGGAGACTCAGATGAGGTGGAGCGACGACCTGAAACGTACGGCAGGACCTAATTGGTACCAAGTGGCCCAGAACAGAGAGAAGTGGAAAAATTTAAGGGAGGCTTATACCCAAAGGGTAGAAACCGGCTAAAAAAAAAGCATCCCACTTCCCCCCTTGTGGGTGAAAAGGAGAGCAGCTTTAAAATTTTAAATATTTTTATTGCAGATTAAGATTTGACGGTAAAAAATACATAACTTTTACTTAAAACACTTTTTTGTTATTACATAAAGTGGAGCTAAAAAAAATTATCGCAAAACTTGTTTTTTCGGCGATTACAGCGCCACCTTCAATGATTACAAAAAAAATTACTAATAAAATGTATTTTTTTTTTCGGCACAATCGGAATCTGCAATAAAAAGTGGGGGTTTCATCTTGAATATTGAAAACGCTTCCCACCCGAAGGGGGGAAACTTTAAATTTTAAAATAAAAACCTCCAATTTTTTATTACAGATTCGGATTGTGCAGAAAATAATACATAAATTTTTTATGTAACAATTTTTTGTTATCATGTAATCGCAAATAAATCAAATCTTGCGAATTTTTTTTCCTGCAAATACAGCGTCACCTAATATGATTACAAAAAAGTGTTTTAAGTAAAAGTTATGTATTTTAATAAGTAAAACATGAATCCGTAATACAATACAAAATGGGAGTTCCAATTTAAATTTGTAAAGTTGCCCCATTTCCACCCACAAGGGGGGTCACAGATTGGCTATATAAATTTAATTAAAATATTCGTGAATAAATTTTATTAAAAAAAATTATGAAATTTTGTATAAGTGATCATTTACATGGTAAATCTTAGTTACGGCATTTGTTAAAATTTTTCTCAAACTGGCAATTGACCGCAAGGTTCTTCTGCCTTGTTACATGTCACATATGAATATGACCTTACCCCCCTAGGGGTAAGTGCATTGGTTTTAAGGAATACCTAAGTCAGCTGTTCTCAAAGTGTGCTTCGCAGAGCGCTGGGGTTCCGCGAGCTACCTCAAAGGGCTTCGTGAATTATAAATTCTCTTCAATGTTCGGTATCGTCGAGTTGCACATACACATAATTAGTGAACAAGTGGGGTTCCGTGGAAATTTGTATGCCTTTGGGGGGCTCCGCAGCTCAAAAAGTTTGAGAACCGCTGACCTAAGTAATGCAAGCACACAAAGCAACAGTAGAAGAGCTAATGAATCACTCAGAATGTTTTTTATATTCAAAACAGCTTTAAAAATGTAATATGTATAAAGCATTTTTACAAAAATTTTCAAAACGCAAAGACACAACCCTCGGATCCACCCTAAGAGGTAAGCCAGTAAGATTTAAATCTTAAAAGAAATACATGGTGATTCTAACTTTGATACACACTGGTCTAAAGAGTCTCTATTGCCTTTCTAGAGTGTCATTCATATTTTCCCAATGTCAAATAGCAAACCAAGTATCTGGCAAGCAAATTAATACTTATGCTTTATCACTCAGCCAATAGACTCTTCACAATGTTATTATGTTATTAAATAACACTTTTGAAACTGCCAATATCATAAATAAATATAACTGTTTGGGTAAATTTATGTACCTAGTGGTAAAAAGGTTGGAAATTAGTTTAAAACTTACACATATCTGATGCCAATCTAATATGTTCTCCATTACATGCCAAAACAAATTCTTGTGCTTGAACATATCTGTTACTTTGAGCAGATGCTGCCGGAACATTAAACTTGGCACAAAGAACAGCAAGAACGGCTAGAGAATGTTGTTGTATATCTAACGTTTCCAAAACATTATCCAAATGTTGAGTGTTTTTCAACAATAGATCACTAGATTTACCTAAATAATCACATAGATCTCTGTAGGAACCTATAAATTATTTATAACTTTTATAATTATAACCTGAAAATATTTAAATTGGCATAAAAAAATATTACCTTCAGCTGATAAGTTTCTCACTGTATTTACGAATAATTCCAAAGCAGAGGCCATATCTCCTCAAAGCGTATATTTCTAGAAATACTTAAGAAACATCTGATTCGTTGCCGGCTGACAAATAAACTCAAAATCAACTTAAACCAAAATAACACCAAAACGTCAAAATTATGTCAAATGGTTTTTGTCACGTCTTGTAAACATTCCGGGTTGAAGTTAGTTGAAATTATAATAAATTACACTCAAATGAATTAGCTCCTAATATTTTATTATTTTTATTTCATTAAATTTATTGTTTTGTAACTCAAACTATTGATTTTTTATTCGTTTTGAAATTAGTACAGAAGTTTGTTGCAATTTTGGCTAAATGAATATATTAATTGTAATAAAGTCAATAAGTGGGAAAATTAATAAAAATATAAAGTTTATTATTTATTTTCAAAACTTTTAATCAATATAAATAATATTAAAAAAAAGTAAATCTACTGGTAGTAGTTTCATTTGATAAATAATACTGAAATAAATGTGGATGAGTAGTTCCTATGTTTAGTAACTGAGTTTTTAGGGTACCCAACTTTGTAATTTATTATCCCACACCATTGGCGTTTTAATTAACTAGACCAGTGTTTCTCAGTCTTTTACTTTAATTTACAAAGTAAAAAAAAGTATTTTAATCATAAAAATTTTTAAAATCGGAATTTTTGCGGTAATATCAGTTTTCAACTCCACTCAGTTTAAAATGGTATTTTCATAAAAAATTACTTTTTAAGAACTCATTGTTGTTCCTTGCTAAGCAACATTGTCAGTGAAATTATTCTCATCATATTCTTCAACAAAATAAAGTTGCTGAGATATTAAACATATAAAACATATTTTAGCAGCTGATTAGGATGCTGCTAAAATATGTTTTGGTCAAAAGTAGTGAATATCTAAAATTTTCAAATGAAAGTCGTGTGCTGACCACCCCTCCATTTGAATACTGGTTTTTGATTTTATCGTTTTCTAACCATTTTAAACTCCAAAATTTTCAATTACAAAAAGGGCGCAAAATAGGTGGAATGAAAGGAAAAGTAAAGATCTACTTTATGTTGCGCCGAAATCGACCGATAGATCGTTTACGTTAAAATTTTGTTTTTAATTATTAATAATTATCCGCAGACAAAAGTAATAACAAAAAATTAAGTATTTACACAATAATTTAAATTTTACGTTATTCTTTTCCATCATCATTTTTAGTAGGCTTTGATATAATTTCTTTTATTCACCTCCATCATTATTTTTAGTAGGCTTTGATATAATTTTTTTTATTCACCAGCCACGAGTTTTAAATTTGAATTTCTACTAAGAAGAATAAGATGTGTGGACGTGTTAATACAAACAAGTGCTTCAAAAGAACTATTAAGTTTTGTGGTAAATGTGATACGAACAATTCTTGTGCTTTAATACTACGCGAACCGATTTTAAAGTTTAGTGATTTCGGGTTGGAATGGTATGGTTTTTTGGTCATAGTTTGGTCACCATTTGGAACTTTTCACATCTTTGCATCTTTATATCAAAAATTCAAGCTTTAAGGTAAGCTTCAAGACGCCGCACCAAGATGCCGATGTAAGTAAAATTTTAATTATTTCCTTCTTGCGAAATTTTAGGATCCCTTTCAGCTGCATGTTAGCATGTTATTATTAAGACAACCGCGCCGCGATAGATGCCCACTTATTATTCGTTCTGCGTAATATATTAGGAACATTAGGTAGGGTTTTAAATAGGCTGAAAGTAGACTCTGTCTACACCCGAAAGCGAGAGCTCTTGCTCAAAAACGGGTCCATACATACATAGGTAGAGTTTTCAGTTGAACCTTTTTTTATATTAAAATATAAGCTGCCATTGGTTTATGTTTTCGAATTCTTCGATTTCCTCGGTAAAAAAGCACGCAAGAAACTAGAGGTGGCCTTCCACGTTGCAGGGACAGGGTTCGTTCAATCACAACGTAATTCTGCCCTACAAGGGATGAAACCCCCACGAAACTGCATGTCCGGTTCGGAGTAGCGGGGAAGACGATAATGCTGACCTTCATGTGGTGTCTTCTGGGTAACGCTAACAGGATTTGTAACTAAACTTTTGTCAACACGTGAAAAAAGTTAGGTTCAATTTAAATATTTGTCGGCACTTAATTGAGTTTGATGAAAATAGTTTCAATTTTTTTGGGTCTTCGAGGTTCGTAGAACTCATTGTTGTAGCTATGTGGGGGTGTTACCTGTATTATTTTCAACTCTGTACTTGGTGTTTAGAGTAATGTAGCTTTTTTTGTTGATGATGAATCCCATACCATCCACTGTCCCATCGTGACCGCCTTGTGTGCGAGTTCACTTTGATCCAGCTTTTACCTGATCGTTTGATCTTGCATAATCCCACTCCATTTTGTATTATTGATGAGGATACTTACCGCGCGCTTGTGAGAAAAATGAAGCAAAATATGAGAAATGCCAGTCACTCTAGCACTTCCATGTGCAATCCCATTTCTATCAGTTTCCTCAGCTCCCGACATGTATATTGTATTGTTGATCAATTTGAAATGTCATTTGCCTCGTTCCAATGTGTCTCAGTTAAACCACAGATATTCACATTAATTTTCTCCATTTCACACTCCACTAGGTAAAGTTTTCCTGTAAGAGGCCTCCTACATTCCATATCCCCACATTTATCGGTTTTCTCAGTTGCAATACATCTGATCTTCTAATCGAACATTTGGCATATTTTTCTTGCTTGCTTACAATTCCGCGTCCGGAAGCACATTTCAGATTAATTGGCTTAGGACCAAAATAGCACCGGTTGCCAACCAACTCACATGGCGTCGCTAAACTATTTATAATTTGCTGTAGATGGGTATTCTCCTATGAAGTTAATCAGGTGGTTTCCCATTGCCTGTCTGATCCTATGCCGTTGATCTAATTATAGTTGGTTCATTCGCCTATAGAGGTGATATCCGTGTTCTTCACCTGCCGGCGTGGTATTCGTCCGTAACTCTGGACACGGGTACATCGATATACTACGCGATGAGACCCTTCCCCGCGACTTGGACGCGTCTGCTGAGAGTTGCTGATTTCCTTCCGTCCTCTCCACCTTACTTTCTGGTGTGGTAATCGCCGGTAACACTGGACACGGGTAAAGCGTTATACTCTGCTACTGCGATACTGGTGCCTCAGCAGAGTTGGACGCGGGGACGGGGCTTTGACGCGCCTACTGATAATTGCTGAAGAGTGCTCAGAGAAGATGTCCCTGTACACCTTCAACAAGGTTATGTGTGTTTGAAATTAGGAACAATGGCGGCAGACTTAATATCATTCTAATTAGCTGATAATTAATGAAATGATTTGTCATAAATGAGAATATCTAAAATTTTAAATAAGTCATGTGGTAACCACCCCTTTATTTGTATGCTTGTTTTTAAAGTATTAAAATCCAAAATTTTTAATTATAGGAAAAGAGTGCAAAGCAGATGAAATGAGAGGAAAAGTAAAGATTTACTTTAAATTGCGCCATGATCGACTAATAGATCGCGATTACCTGATTGGGTAGTTTTGTTCTATAGGTGTGGGCAAATGTCATATTAAAATGGGTAAAGAATAAATATTTTGAACATAAATGTTTAATTTGAAACACGTCATATCAATACTAGTGTTACAAAAGCTTTGAAGGTATTTTATATGTAAAAATTCAAAAATATGTATCTGGAATTTGATTTAAATAATGAGTACATGTAAATTCTAAACAAGAATAATAAAATCATGGTACAACAAAACAATTTATGTATTTTTAAAATTAACATTTTTTTAAAGCAACTAAGAAGAAGCGTTTTTTGATTTTTCAATAATTTTGGCCAAAACAGAAGTAACTTCTTGTAGAAGCATTTTTGTTTCTTGATAATCTAATTTTTTAATGATAGAAATAGCAGAACTAATATTTAATCTAACAGAATTAATAACACTATCTTTAGGATTAATGCTTTCTTCCAAAACTGCTTCTCCTAACCTCAAGCAAATTAATAAAACATGTTTACAAGTGTCCACTTCTTTAACCCAATTACCTTGGGTAAAACCTCGATATGCTCTTTGCAATCGTTGAATTTTTAATAAAGGAATAGGCGCCAATTTGGCATAAAGTTCCCAAAGTATCCCATCTCCAGGATAGATTGCTGTTATACGTCCTAGAAGTTCCCTGGTTTTTTTCATTAGGATACTCGAGCCAGGTTCCTCTCCTTCAATTGGTTCATTACACACCCCAAATACAAGCACTTTTAAAACATCGATATTTAAATATTTTTCTTTAAGAGTTAACAGCTTATGATATGATCGAATAACATCTGAGAAATTTGAAATATCAGCACTAACCACCAAAAAATTCTCCCAAACTTTCCAGTTATCAAAATTGCATCGAAGAGCGTCTTGCAAGGCGTGATGTGCATTTCTTTTATTTCCCAGTTTAATGTACGCCTGCGCTAAATTATTCCAAGCCTCAAATCCATCTGGCTCTAATGTTGTGTAACGCCTGTAAGCGGTCGCTGCTACTTGCCAATTTTGGGTTTCAAGCGCGGCAAAGCCTAATCTTAACCAAACCACTGCTTGTAATGGATTAATGCTAACAGACTTTTCAAAATGTGGAATGCACTCTAAATATTTCTTACGCAGAAAGTAATATTGACCCCAATGGCGTTGTGCTTTGTGGCTACGTCGCTTTGAGAATTCCCATGCCTTTTCATAACATGCTAAATCATCCGTGGCGTCACCTATAAAATTATTATTTTATGTTAAACAAAATTAATTATAAGTAATAAAATAAATCGTTCAAAAAAAAA
>JARJDX010080571.1:0-11950 GCA_030264735.1 Gymnusa sp. GC000175
GAAATCAACTTTTTCTGAATGAGGGAGGTCGAAAACGGATATTTCCGCAAAAATCTCGATTTTGAAAATTGTCGCGATTACTATACTTTAATTTACTTTGTAAATGAAAGTAAAAAAGGTACATTTTCCATTTGACTTCTACCATTGTCGGGCCACCACGTTTCATCGACGCCTAATATGTCCAGCTTTAGCATCTCTTGTGCTAGGTTTGCTAATTTCCCTGCTTCAAACAGGCTTTTCATATTCCAGGTTCCTATCTTAATGTTATGTTCTCGTAAATTTACTTTAACTTTTTAGTATTTTGATGCATTCAAAATAGTTTCCCTCGGATAACTTATATCTCCGAAAAATGTCCAATGAAATTTATTAAATATACTAAGCTTTATTATTTAAACTTTTATGTTTCATAATATTAATGTGGTATGTTGTAAATAAGAAGTGTTTGATGCGCTAGCTGAGTTTTGTATTCAGTTTTGTAGATTACTTAGTAGTTATGCATATGTTATGAATAATATATACGTAATCTCTAATTTTTTCAATAAATTGTGAAACTATCATTCTTTTCACTTTTCAAATATGCACCTTACTATCTACTGTATATGTATCTCGGCTCTTATTTTTGATGCAAAATTCTTTGTAAATATTGCTCCCCCCTTAACATACTTTGTGGATACGCCACTGTTCTCTTAGGACTATATACCATACACAGCATAATAAACTGTAAAAAATTTTAATAAGGTGTTTCCTATTGAGATAATGGCCAATGTCAAGGATTAGAACTTTTTACTCCGATAGTAGGCATGTGATAATGATATTGCGCTTTGTGTTGTTTGTGTGGTTTGTGTTACTATTAAATATGTAATTAAGTCTCGAATATTTAATCTAATCCTTTTTCCGATTTTTCACAACTCGTTTATTAATCCCGAATTTAAAGCATTTGTCTCAAAAAACAGTAGGAAAAGTTAAAATGCATATACGCATGTAAGTAGTGTAGTTTACAAACAAAGAATAATCAATCAAAGTTCGCGACATACGCACTGCAACGGATGGAACAGACGTATTTAAAAGTACCATAATTTGAAACACGCGAACAATTTACGTATTCGGATATATCAAACGAGGGATTCCCCATTTGTTTGTTTAGAAAATGTCAAATGTGTAGTGGGGGGGGGTGCTATTTCTCCTCCCTGCATTTCGAAATCTGTTCAACCTAAAATTTAGGTTAGGTTAGGTTAGTTTCTTTAGTTGAACCGATTTGGAATTTTTAAAATCTGGTCGCCTTAATATGTAAGTAAATGTGAAAAAAAAATTTTAAATTAAACAAACACGTGTTTTTCATCGTGACAATTTAATAAAACCATTAACACAACTTTAATGAGCAAGATTTTCGAGATATTTCTGAATGCAAATGAACTGTAAAAGCATCTAATCGATAGTTAAAAAGTTTTAAATTAAAAAAAAATGGGAAAATTTTTTAGGTCAGCCTTATTTATTGCTTACATAGGCCTCAGATGTTGTTATGCTACCACATTATGTGAGCGTAAGCTGCCACTTAAACCTAACCTAACCTGTTTATTGCTTGTACACCTATTTCTCATGACATATAAATCGCCTTCTTTAATGATTACTATTATTTACTTGACATTAATTGCCATTACATGGCTATTAGCGCACAAAGATAATTCCTTACCATTCAACATTCTTTTTTTTACAAATCGAAACAACTAAGAAAAATTGTCATTAAACTTACCAGGATAATGTCTCATTATTCCTGAAGTACTTCCAAAGTATTGCCAAGACAATGCAGGATCAGAGTTATAATTCTGTATAAAAACCTTATCTAAAGCTTCAGACCATTGAATAGCAATTTGCGCGTCCTTATCTAAATTAAAAATTAATATGAAAATAGTAAAAAAAGTAAGCAGGGTATTTTCCTAAAGAATAAACTTACGTTTATCATAAACGTTAAGAGGAACATGTACAGAACTATGCGTGGTATTTACAGGCACGTTATAAAAATGTGTATCATTATTTAAATACATAGGTAAGTACATGTATTGATTGACAGCTAATGATTCGGGAAATTTTATTGTTTGATTTTCAACTGCCGAATATTTTGAGCTGTAATAATAGTATTCTGTATCATTTGCATTGTATTCAAACGCTTCCGCTTCGTCTTCGGCTACTTTTAAAATACACTAAAACATATGGGTTAGAAATTGGATTTAAGTAATTTTAATTAGAGATATTACTCTTATAGCGTCCATTTTCCGATCAACCATTCGTGAAATATTTTCAACAATTTCTGCTAATAATTGTTTAGGATCTTTCCGTTCAACTTGGGCATTATTTAAAGCATATCTCTAAAACAGTTTATTTTGAATAAGTCCCCAAAGCAAATTGATTTACTTACTTTTTTAATTTCATCACTTTTTGTAATGGCTTTGCCCAAGTCATATAATTCTTTCCCTAACTTTTCTGCCCACTTTTCTACTCTAAATTTATTTCAATTAATATTTTTTTATAAATGTTAATATTTTCTACTTACGCATCTCCCTGTTCTGATGACTCTACATGGTTGATGGATGTAGAAAATAATATAATATAGGCGAAGCAAATGTATAGACAATATTTTTTTGCATGTACAGTCATTCTATTTTGCGCGCTTTTGATATGCGTCCATTGGAGATTCTGCTTGTACTGAACTTTTTATAGCACCGTGGTTTACTCCGAGGTCTATTAATAACCAGAGCTGCTGCTGCCGTGTTATTTTGGCTCAAATCTATTTTACACTTTGTTGCAAATGAGAATCAATATGGGATGTCTGCCATAATGTTAGGTCCTCATTTTTTAGTTTTAATATATTTTAGGGGTGTTTGCGTTTTTTAAAATAAAAGAAATAAAATAGATTTTTAAAAATTTATTCATATCTGACAAATATAATTCGCAGATACAACAGAAAACAAGTAGAGCTGATAGCAGTTTATTTAATACATATTCATACATTTATATATAGCACATCCAAAGTGAGTGTCGACGGTAAACAAGGGGGGATGGGGCGAAGGAGCGGAGAGGCCCATGCAGCGGAGTGCAAATTAAGTGGAGTGGACTAAGGTACAGGCGATTCATTTTTTGTAGAAATTGGGATAAAAATTAAAAAAAAAGGGCGTTTATAACAATGGACCAATACAAAAATAATAAAACAGTGTTAAATAATCTTTTAATAGTTTAACAAGTTAGAACGTAAAAGTAAATGAAATTAAAGTCAAAAATAAATTATATAGTGTTACAAAACAAAAGAGTAGGCCGAACCCTGGGCGAGGACCTTTTTAAAATAAAGAAGTATTCACCCGGAGTACGACAAAAAAAACAATGCTTATTGACCTCCAATCACACAACTTTCACTATCGCCGGCAATTCAACATACATAATCAATATGTTACTTGTTGTGTGAAGTGAAACATAAATTAATATTTTACATATTTCACTAAAAACATTGTTACTTAAATATCAAAAGTTTCATGTGAAACTTCACAACCAAGTTCCACGAATACGTTAACTTACATGAAATTTTCATTATTAACGATTAATTTTTAAAAACGGACGCCACACTTCAATTATCACCCGCCTCCTGAGGCTCATCTGCTTCACCCTGAATAAACAAAGACAAAAAATGATAAGTACGGTAATTAAGATAAAGTTTAACAATCTTACCTGTGTGTCGCTGGTCCAGAGTGTAAGGTTATCTCTGAGTAGCTGCATAATTAGCGTACTGTCTTTGTATGAATCTTCATTCAGCGTATCCAACTCTGCTATTGCATCATCAAAGGCCTACAGAATACATAAAAAAAATATTAACACTTTAAATTTTGTAGCTTGCTTCAGATGTAATCCAAAATACAATTCAAGGGATGCAGTTAGTAGAATTACATGTGGTTAGAGCACGCCAATAAGAAAACATCTATATAACCTGCTTAGCAAGGTGACAGGCCCGTGCCGGTGAATTTATTATTTCATAATAAAACACGGAGAAATTTAGGGCAAGTCCTAGCCGAATGGGATGGGTAGACTGCATTTTCGACTTGGCTATATCGAACGCTTCTTGATACGCCTTTTGAGAGTCTTCTACCACAGCTACACAACAATAAAAGGCTTACTAGCTCATAGAGACAGTTAAGACACAAAAGGCAACATTTAAATAGACTTATAAATGATGAAGGCGGCCCACATGTAATTCTGCACAGCACCTGTGAAATAACATAAAGTAATGACCTGCTTGGCTAGCTGACAAGCCTTATCGGGTGAATTTAGGATCTCGTAGTAGAATACAGAGAAGTTGAGGGCGAGTCCCAGCCTGATTGGATGTGTAGGTGTCATCTTGGCCTTTGAGATCTCGAATGCATCTTGGTATGCCTTCTGTGAGTCATCCACTACAGCTGGAAATTACAAATGTTACCACAACTGCTACAAATACTACACCTTTCCAAACCCCACCCAAAGCATATACAAAAAAAAAATTCCCTTTAAACGTCTAATCAGAATTTACTTACTATTTCTTGTATCGCCTGTTGCTACTTCAGCGAGATATCTGTAGTAATCCCCTTTCATTTTAAGGTAGAATACTTTGGATTCTGCATTACTTGCTTTGGGAATGAGGTATTTATCAAGGAGACCCTGAAATAAAAACAAAAATTAGTACTTTTACTAATATTACAACAACGACAAAATTGTGTATATTAAAATAATCAGAAAAATAGAACTTCATTCATTGACTGTCAGCAGAACGAAAGTTTAAAAAATCATCACATAAAATAAAAATTATCATTTTAAATAAAAAAAGTGCCTTATGACCCAGTCTCTGATATAATATCTATGATTATAAGGCAACAAATGCAATAAAAATTTATTTCAAAAACAATTTGGTGATCATAAACTATAAAAGTATAAAAAAATTAAAAATAGTTTAAAAAATTATTAAATTTAAAATTATGTTCAATAAAACTTCCTTCCTCAAAACATCCATTTTCTTTTAATGAAAAGAATAAAATATTTTATCAATAAATGTTTTAAAGCAGGAAGTTATTCCAAGCCTTTTAATTGGACAAGTATGGCAGTTATTGATTGGTATATTTTAAGACATTTATCACTTACCAAGACATCGTAGCAAATTTCTCGGAGTTCCTTTTCTACTTTTTCTCGGTACTCTTTGGCCATTTGCTGTTTTCTTTCTGAACCCTCAGTCTTTTGTTCAATTGATGAAATAACTCTCCAGGAAGACCTCCTGGCACCTACCACATTCTTATATGCCACGGAGAGGAGATTTCTTTCTTCATTGCTGAGTTCAACCCCGGTTTCAGTAACGGACTTCATGGCCGAAGCCATATCATCGTAACGCTCAGCTTGTTCAGCCAATTTGGCCCTTTGCACCAATTCATCCTTGTCTACTTGAGACATTTTTGATTATTTAAGTCTAGCCTGCCAAATAAATAAGTATTATGTAAATTATAGGTTCATTGTACTTGAACTTAAAAATCATTTATTATGTTTTCACAACCTAACTTTACACAATATAAAAAAACTATTTTGTATTATTTACCTAAATAATACAAAAATATCTGTTTTTAAAATTAGATTTTATTGATGTTTATTGGTTAATAAAAAAATTGATAAAACTGCTCTTAAAACCCCCTGAAACTGTAATGCTAAAAATAGAACTAGGGATGTCCTCCACGAGAAACATGGATATTTTCACCCCTCCTATTTAAAAGTGAGTAAAGCTGCAAGCTATTGCATATATATATATATACACTATATACATATATAGTAGACAGAAGACCGGACAATATGGCGTCGTTTGCCACACCTTTTACTAAAATGCGTCGTAATTTGGCGGTTTTATGATAAAATGCGATAATAAAAAGCACTAGCAAAATAATTCCCTATATCTATGCAAAATAATCATAATGTTTAAGAGATACACCGCACTTTACAATCAAGTCGATAATTAAGTTATGCATATCCTTATCCTATGCATGCCCCATTCAGTCATCATAGCAACGAAAAAATTTCAATAATTTTACGTAGCATTAACTTTAAAGCAGAAGCGAGAGTAAATATTTAAAAGAATGTAAAAATGCAACATTAATTAAAAAAAAAAGAATCGATTATGAAAACCGGGCTAAAATATTGAAGGTCAATCATATCATGTGGTAGGTGTAGTGAGCAATAAAGCACGCTACGATTATAATGGTAAAAAACAATATGACAAAAGTATTAAACATAAAATTAGAATAAAATTGCCAATGGGATATCAAAACTTACAGATAAAATTAAAAAATTATCAAGTACAGCAGCAGCCGACTCACTAACACATACAACGACTAGAACACGACTACAATGGTGATGGTGGATCAATGTGGGGTTCACAAATGATACTGCAAGGGCATGACAAAATGGCGGCCTAGCGCGACCAAAAATAAGATGCATGCATTAAATAACTCAAATAACACATTACAGCTATGTAAACTAAAACTAAAGACTTAATATGATCTTATACAAATTATATATAAAAACAATGTCTCACGTTTAATAAATTGTAAGAATAAATTCTGGAAAGTTTGACAGGAACACTCCCGGCTTCTAATCACTGCAGAACTCGAAACTCGAATGGAAGAGTGTGAGAGAGAAAATCAACGATCACCCCAAAATTACTACTAACTAAAAGAGGACGGAGAATTTCAATATTGCCAACGCGCCACACCATTACTAAATTCCCCAAATTCAATATGAAAATTATTGTAGATATATCACGTGTTCATCAGCAACGTTTAAAGAATTCGAATGACTCACTCCCTTCTATACCTCATATTTTATAAATAAGTTTAACTTTCTTATTTACTGAATGAGCAATACCAATAAAATTACTAATATAAATATACTACTATATTATTGATTGTAAAATCAAATTTAACTACATATTTTTGTATTTCTAATTAAACGCATTCGGAAGCGCACTTTTACTTTCAAATAGCAAACATTTTAAATCTGATTTAAAGGAAAATATTTTAACGATGTCATGACATAATTATTTAAAATTATTTCATATCAAAAAGTGCAAATGCTTAGGAGATGACTGAAGTTACTTTAAATTAATATTATGTCTACACATAAATTAAAATAATTTGTTATATCTCTTTTCATTATTGTCATATAATAATTTAACGAATTAAAATCATGTCCCGACTTAATCATAATTCGACGAATTAAATGTATGTCACAACATAATTATAATTTAATAAATTAAAATTTTATCGCGACATAATTATAAATCAATGAATTTTAATTACGTCATTACATAAACTTATTTCATTTCAATGACTTATGTGAGAACATACACATTTATAAATAAAATGATTTCTCAAATTATTCTTAAATCACTGAATTATTATTCTGTACATAAGTATAATTCACAAATTCCATTATGTACATAATTTTAAATAATTAAATTATTTTTATGTACATAATCATAGTTTTTTAAATTTTTACATTATTTTAAATTATTGGATTATTTTTATGTTTGTTATACCAATTTAATTTAAAAGTTACTAAACTAGGGATAAAAAATGTGGTTGCTCTCCGTTCAGTCAATTCTGTTTTTTTACTAACCAATCAAAAAGCGTTTTTTTGGCGGCAGCCCTATAATTAAATACATTGAAAGCCGTGTAATAACAGAGCTAATAGGCTAAAAATGATAATTAAATGTGAACAAACGGATAGATGAGTACTTTCGTTAGTCACTATTGCCACTTTTACATTAAAATCCCAAATTTGTGGAACGGGAGCAACTTTGAAATGAGAACCCCCATATTTTTATTGCGGATTAAGGTTATAGGAAAAAAATACATAACTTTTACTTGTTACACTTCCTGGTAATCATCGTAGATGGCGTTGTAATCGCAGGAAAACTAACCTAGTAGAAGTGCAAGGTGTGTTGCATACACTAAGTACTTAAATGACGAATATGACCTTGTAGTTAGGCAAACCAACTAACACCAAAAGGCAAGAGTGTTAATCATAAAACCATAGGCGCCACAGCAATGGGTTTATTAACAGCGCTCTAAAGTCAAACATAATATTTTTTTTTGTAAGTTTGCGTCGTTTTGGTTGACGGACATTTTTCTTTTTACAATCAATTAAAATGGCAAAAAAAAGAACTGTTAGTGACATAATAACAAAAAATTTAACGTGAACATAAAAAGTTGCTGTACTCCCCACCCGCCCTCATCCTTTTTGGAACTTATTGAGGTACATTCGGTCTTTAGGACCCTTATTATTTCATTTAAAATGTTCAACTTATTTTGGATTCTAATTTTGTAAAAAAATGCGTCATTTATGATTTAGGGGTGGTGGGCAATGTTTGTGAGAACCCCAAATAAACACGTGTATTTTGAAGGAATTTAAGTAAACATTTACCTCTTTTAAAACGTTATTAAGCAACAAAAAACACAAAATTTGGATTTATTTTACAAAAAATGCACACAAAATATAATAATAATATTTTATTACCTAAATTATTTCGAATGAGCGTGACAATTAAAATTTTCCATTATAAAAAAGGCAAATTTTTGACACAAAAATTGCAAGTTTTAAACAGGAAAGTTACAAATTGTGTATAAAAACCATAAATTTTGAACAAAAAAAATTGGCAGTTATAGGGACTGCCGATAGAAGTGAAAACTTCTTTAGCCGTGTTGGGCACTTTTTGGTAGGGAAAAATCTTAAGGGTTCGCGTCACCGACATGCTTCTTACTGGCGCATGCGCACCGGCCGTGTGCTGTGCGCGTTAAACGCTTTTTTGGATAGGTGAAATCTCGTACGTTCGCGTCACCGACATGCTTTTCACTTTTATCGGCATAACTTCCATTTTTTTTGTCGCATATGTATATATCTATATATATTTTCATATATAAAGGGAATAATAAGTGTGTAGTTGGATTTTTTTAAATTAAACAAAAATATTTTGTGCTTAAGGGCCGCGCAATACTTAAATCCGGCACTGTTCGGTGCAATAATAGCACTAAATAACCTTACAGTTTAGATGTTTAAAACATTAAGAAGAAAGTCTTCATTACTATTATTCAACAGCGAAGATGAATACAAAAACTAGTTCGCAAATTCATAAAAATTTATTACAAATATATCGGCCATTTTTGGTTTCTCAAGTACGAAAATATGGTGAATAAAGGAAAAAGAGATACCCTATATCACCCATATAAATTTTTGTAAATAATTGGGGGCAACCTTTAAAATATTGCACAAATTGCGCCAAAACTGTTGGGCGCGGGCCTGCTAATAATAAAATAATTGTGTGCACTTACTTAAATTAACATTTTTCTTATGCATTTATTTATCATGAGCGAATCGTAAAAATAGGCCAATGATAAATAAAATCGATCAATTTAAACGATTGCTAATTATTCGTTTAATAGTACTTTATTTGTTGCTATCCATTTCAATGAATTGAAATTGATTTATTCAATAAAATATCAGCCGCAAATTTATGCGTGCAAGCGATAAAAATGTGCTTGCTGTATAATTAAACGTGATAAAGTCATAAATTTAATTATATCAATCTTATTATGCAAAATATAAGTTTTACTGTTTATTTATTATTAACCAACTTAACGCATATAAGAAATTTATTGTTTTTTTTTGTTAATTAATACCTCATGTTGATGTTTTATTACTGTTAAATATAATACATGCGGAACATAAAATGCTATAAATTAAATAAATAAATTGATGGTGTATTTAATAAAATAGGTTTTAGCAAATTTATATTGTTGGAAATTTTTTCATAATTTATTACATTTTTTTGTTAGATAATGTGCTAACATTTTAAAAAAAAATAATTTTATTAGAATTCATTTGCCTAATGAGGTAAGTTATTTCATATTTAACTTAAAGTGTGAATAATTTATAATGTTAAACTTAATTTAAAATTTATAGTCATATATTTACAGACAATTTAAATCCTTTTAGCTGTATCCTGTATTCAATTACCTTAATATTACATGACTAATATGCAGTAAAAATTATTAATGGAAAATTTTATTTTTACTTTAAAACTTCTTTTATTATAATTTTTTTAAATAAATTTTTACCTGTTCTTTAACATTATTTAAGAGTTTTTAAGGCTATGCATGTTCTGATAAAACGGTAAAACATATTTAAATGTTGTTTATACAGTCATACAAACAAGGTTTCTCCGTTTTGTTTTGTCTTTCATAACTTAAAATAAAAATAATAAAAATTATGAGTCATCATTAAAAAACTCTTTTTTGCAATTTTTTGATTATTTGACGCATAGGTTACTAGGTTTGAGCAGATTTTGGTCGAATTTGGTCCAAGTAAATTAGAGGATTATATTTTGCAATTTCAAACATTTGTGGAAAAAAGGTGTTATTTTTTGTTATAAAATAAACATTTTTCGATGTTAACAACAGTTTTTGAAAAGAACAAAAATAAGAATTTTTCAAAAATTTAAAAAAATGAACTTAATGTAACGGTTTAAAAAATTCCGATAATTTTGAAATTTATATATAAAATTTAAGATTTCTGAATATTGACAATGCAAGTGGGTGTAACATTTTTTAAATTAATTATTTAATATTTTTATACGATTAATTTAAATCCAAAAATCATTTTATTTTTTATTATATATTGATGGGGTCTCTGCAGATTTTCTCATCCTTCCAGTAACCTTCAAAATTTTCTATTCTATTTTTTTTAAGTTGTGTTTTGTTTTTATTCCTTTTATTACTCTGGTACATTGTTAAAGAATTTTGGTATAAGATAGGATGCATGTCAATATTTTAATTTGTGATTTTATTATTTAACTTAGGCATCTTAGGTCATAAGATACAAAACATATGTATAAACAAGCAATTTTAGTTTTATTTGTTTATTGACCTTTACTTGATATAATCCAGCAAGTTTTTTTTATGTTAAGCAGCGTTTTCCTGATAAGTTTAAATATTTGAATAAGAAATATTTGCGTTATCTTTTCCACAATAAAAATTTATAATTGATTTTTGTTATTTCATAAGTTCTGGGAATTTGGTTTAAGTTTTACTTATCGGTGATTACTTTCATTAACGAAGTAAAAGCAAGTATAGTAATCGCAAAAATTTTTAAATTGAGACTTTTGTAGAAATATCTGTTTTCGGCTTCCCTCATTCAGGGGGTGGCTGAAATCAAACAACCGGTTGGTAGCTTCTTGGTAAGGTTTTCGTTTTTTTTGCAAATATTTTAAAAACTATTAAGTTTATGGAAAAAAACATAATCGTACAAAAGTGCAATATATTTTGTTGCTATCATTTTTTCAAAATTTAACATTTTAAGAACTCATTCTTGTTCGTTGCTAAGCAACATTTTATTGAAATTATTTCCATGAATATTCATTTTGAACAATATAAATTACCAACGCTATCTTAATTTTATTAGCTGCATGGGGCACAGATTATTTTTTAAGTAATTGTTATTCTTTTGTTTTCACTACCATCCCTTTTTTTTGATGATAATTTTTTTAAAGTTGGGTTAATTTTGGTCAAAATGTTTATGATTTTTAGTAAATTAAAGTTTCTCTACGTTAAAATTCAAAAATTATTGTCAATATTTTGTTTAATTTGGGTTAATTTAGCAAAAAAAATTAATAATATTTAAAACATTGGGGAAAAATGAGTTAAATTTACATAATATTGATTAAACTTTAGCAATTTCGGTCAAAACTTAGATAATTTTGGCGAAAATTGATATTAATTTTCTCAAATTAAAGCACTAATTGTCAAAATTTAGAAGAAATTTCTGCGATTTTAGTAAAATTTGAAAAATTATTTTTATTTATAATTGAAATTTTGATTTTGGTTAATATTGTTATAAATTTGTTTAA
>JARJDX010080612.1:0-24546 GCA_030264735.1 Gymnusa sp. GC000175
GAGAAAAAAATGTTTAGAAAAAACTCTGGTTGCGATAAGGAAATAAAGGGAAAACTGTTGTAAAAATTTCGTTTTTTTTTGGGGGTTAAAATAATTTTTTTTTGGTTAAAAATAAGGGCGGCTTTGGGGTGTGGGAACTTTTTTCGATAAAATTGATTCTTGTCCGTCGAATTATGTTGGAATTAGTTTAAAAAAATGCACGGGGGTGGCGTGCAACCCTTGTTTTGTCTTTCTACAAAATCGCGACAAAAAAATTTAATTTAAAAAATTCGTAGCAGAAAAACGGGGACGAAATCCAAAATTCGGGAAAAACAAATTTGTTGGCGTTCTCTTTTTTTATTAAACAAAGAAGAGAATACCAGAGACAAAACAGCTGACCTCTGAAACAGCAAAAAAGCCAAGGACGAAGCTTAGGAGAAAATATGCGATGAAGTGAATGCGCACGTATGGAGCCAAGGATGCAAAATATTATGTAAAAAGCTATGTGCTTATCCCAGTATACCCCTATCTATCGATAAACAACTAAAGCTTGCAAAAGTGCTATTTCCTGGGCACAACTCGTAATATGGGAAGAACTACCCTAGGACGTTACAAAATTCTTTCTACACGGAGCTTACGAACAACCTTCCGGATATGAGCTTTTTGCTACTTGATTTACCTGCATATTTTAAAATCGCAATTAATTTAATTTTTAAATTAAAGTAAAGTTTATTGGGCCACTTCTCGATTGAAAATTGAAATTGCCCCTTTTTTATTTTTGTTTAGTTACTCTTGTTTTGTTTTTTAATAACTAAAATACTCTCCACATTTCGTATTTACGTATATGATCGTGTCTGTTAATTTCTGTCTATTGAGTTGAATGTTGAAAAACGTATCTGCGCTAATTTGAATTTTTTTTTCAAAGCTTTTTTTAGCTTTGCCACTTTTTTTTTCGAGCTAGTGTTTATAGGTTTTTCGGTTGGTCGTTATCGATGTTTTTAGTGGAATTGTATGTCTGTTTAATAATGAATGCACACCGGTTAAAACATTGGATGGATATTTTAGCAAAATTTTAGTGAGATTTTGTGTTGGCTCAGCTTTTATTTACACATTTTACAAACAGTCAATCAAATAGGCCGCGGGAGTTTAAAATATTTCGCTATAAAACCGCCGCGCGCGCACTCATTAATTACAACTCAAGCTATCTGGATCTACATTATTAATATATAATACATATAAAGCACTCTATCTACACTAATTCCGCCCACACGTAACACCCACCCCCTACACAACAGATTTAGTACAAATTTAAAATTTATGAAAATTTGTTGCTTCATTTTAAACTACAACTGAAAAGGATTACAATACTTTAATAATTTATAAAATTTGTTACTCAGTGGCGCTTTACGGTTTCAAATCAGTATCCAGGATTCAATCCTCCAGGTCTGAAAATCATTTAAGATTAGGAGAAAAAAAGAACGCTATAATCCAGGGGTACCCGAAGTGCGACCCGCAAACTTTAAAATGCGGCTCGTGATGATTTTAAATACAATCGAACTTCCATAACTCGAACTTCTATAAGTCAAATTTTTCTATATCTCGATTTTTTCGCAAATTTTTGCATCAAGATCGCATTTTAAAGTTATTTCTGTAATTGATTTTTTATGATTCGACTTAGGAAAGTTCAACTGTATTTAGAAAAAAATATAATTTTGGGCTCTAATTGATGACGATTGAAATTGTTCATGTAGTAAGTAATCTTGCGAAAATTATATCTAATTAATGACGCATTTTAAAGGTTTTTAAAAAATTTTATTCACGCTGAAAATTTCAAATTTTGTCTTACATTTGTCTTACGGTTTTATTAAAATTTAAAAATGGTAACTTGAGTTCCACCCATAGAATGCTTTGTGGAGCTGTAATTTTTTTATTTTGATTTTCCTAAAGACATGGTCTGATAATCAAAAACATATATTAACACGGCAGAAGGACCTCGACAAGTCACATAGTGATAAAATCCTCTGAGATGCAGAAATTAATTTTAAAAATAACTTTTATTCTCTAGTTATGCAGAAAATTTTAAAACGTGTTTCAAAAATTGTTAATTCTATAAACGTTAAGGGTGAAATAAAAAGCGCACCCACAATTAAAAACGCATCAAACCCCAAACAAACGAACATATGCTCTAAAAGGGTTATAAAATAGGTAAACGCATCCATCATTTATTAGTATTTAGTTTAATGAGTCAGGTAATAATTATTAAGTCCATTCACCATATGCTTATTTGGGGGGGCGCATTCACCCATTTAAAAAATATAAAAAATCGTAAATATTTCAGTTTCACGTGTGCATGTTTGTGAGCCCGAAAGAAAAGAAAAATGTGTTAGTAAGCGTGGAAAAATAAAGCATCGGTGTACCATAATGGGGTTCATCGCGATGCATAATCTTGTGATCAATGGGGGGATGAAAAGGCGGCGCGCGAGGTAGACTACTATCATAGTAGCAGATATACCTTACCTATATACTTGCCGCATTGTTACACTAAACTGGAGCCTTATCTTCACATTTATCACTGAACATCCCCAGAACCTTCCGACTCATCAATACCAGAGAACGTCAAACTTTTTTTTTCGGAAATCACTAATAAAAAAAAATATAGTAATCTAATATATTGATGTAAGGATCCATACAACAGAAATAACGAATTTTTGTTTTTCAAAATTAAATCCAATAATTTTGAAGGGTATAATATGGGTTCTGAAGACCCGATAAGCCTCAATATGCCCTAAATAGGATGATGGCGGGTGGTGGGTTTCATACATCAATATATTGTTTAATATTGACTCCAAGCTATCCTTACATTAATCTATTCTCACTTATAAATAAAATAAAAATGTTAAAAAGAACTATTATCTATGGCCCTCTTCATTATGTTAATGGCACACAAAATGAGAACAGCAAAGACGTCTACAACCTTAAGAAGTTACTGCAATGTAAAGTTACTATGGAGCCTCCTAAAAAAATTAAGCAATTCCTCGTGTACAATTACCAGCAACTTGGGCACACCAATAACTTCTGCAACACGTAGGTCAGATGCGTCAAATGTGTCGTTACATTAGAGAATGCAAGAAACAGGGTAAAAGTGCCCAAATCTGCGCACTCTGTAATCAGAAAGGACATTCTAACAAATACAAAGTATGTGATGTCTACAAAAAAATTTAAAATTTTAACCACAAAAGAAAACCACAGTAGTTTGCAAGAACAGCCAAACACCAAAAACCACTGAATCCAACCGAAAAATCTCCAGCTAGTTAAGTTCAAAACTTGAACTGAAAAAACCTATAAAAGGCATTGGAAAGAAAATGTATAAATATTGACAGTAAAAACTTGAATTCTGAAAATTAGTCAACGATGTACTCATTGTCAAGCAGAAGAATATCAAGGAAAATAATGGGAAGGAAGCAAGAACGTCAAAGAGAAGAACAAGGAAAAGAATGTCAAATAGAAGAACGTCTAGAGAAGAATATCAAGAACGAAGAAAGCGTTAAGAAGAATGACTACAAAAAAGAACATTAACAAGAATATTATTAAGGAGAAGAATGTCAAGGACAAGAGCGTCAAGAAAAAGAACTTCAAAGAGAAGAATGCCGAAGAGTAAACGTCTGAAGAAGACCAAATAATAGAATGTCTAGAAAGGACAAGAACTTCAAGATGAAGTACGTAAAAGAATAGAAATTTAAAGCGAATGTCAATGAGAAAAACGTCTAGGAGAAAATCGTGGAGAAGAAAAATATTAAAGAGAATAATGTCAAGTAGTAGAATGCATAGAGAAAAATATCAAGGTAAAAGCGTTAATGATTAGGTTAACAGTCTTGTCAACTGCTGTCAGTTAGGTGGCCTTACTACGAGGTCACGTGGTTATCACTCTTTTCTGATTTCTTTGTACTAAGCATATGAATAAATCTCATAAAATAGTACATATTTGTTGAAAATATCAAATTATATTTTCAATAAATGTTGTGCCCACAAAAGCTATAATTTTTTTCTTCTTTTTTAATTAAGAAACGAAATTTTATAATTTCTTCCAAAGAAATTTCTTGTTATATAAAAAAAACATTTAGCACTAAAAAAACATTTTGAGAAGCGCTGTTTAAAAACAATCAGGTCTTTATCTATTCTACATGATCTCAATATAATGCAACGCTCCCTCTATCTGTATTACGGATGCTGATGTCGCAGCAACCCTTGGCGCAACGTGAAGGAAAAATAAACGTTAGGCGAATGAATAAAAAAAAACAAAAAACAAGAACTCATCATCGCGGTGTTAAACGACGGGCACGTCACTCTTGCAGACCATTACCTAACAGGAAGTGCCCTTTATGTGTGGGTGTTCGTGCTAACCTGCGCTTCCGGCTCGACCCATATGCATAATAATTACGCTCACTTTCAGGGTGCTCGATGCAATTATTTTGTCATTTATCACTACACGTCTTTAAAAATGTTTAAAATTAGGTCAAAACACAAAAAAGTTGGCTTTGAAAAATGTAAAATAAAATTTAATTATTATGGTCCAACTTATCCTAACCTAATCTTACCTTATCTAACCTAACAAAACGAAATATAATGTTAATATAATTTAATTTAACCCTTCGCAACTTATCCTAAACGTATTTAACCTTTTCTTGCATAGCATAGCATATCATAACATAACCAAACAAAATAGGATGTAAAGATTTTATGTTTTGCTTGGCAGACTGTTTTTTAGAAGACGAATAATAACTCGAAGAACAATTTTTCGAATAATTTTGCTCTACAAATTATGCTAGTATTAAATAAAGAACCAATAAGATGTAAGTTAGTAGCTTAAAATAATTGAGTGGGTATGTGGAATTTAAATAAGAAGTTGATTACTCTATGTGTAAATTAAAGAAGCAGTTGACTACTGTATGTGGAAATTAAATAAGTCGTTGAGTACTGTATGTGGAACTTATATAAGGAGTAAACCATTTAATATAAAATTTAGGTTTTTTAATTTTTATTCATAAAAAGCAGTAATCAATGCAAAAAAGCGCTTAAGGGGTTGAAAATTATTTTATTTCCAAAAATAATGAAATCTTTGATGTTTTAACATTTTGAATTAAGGGATGGAGCAGTGTGCTAGGTAGCATTTAGGTATTAAGTAAATATGTTTGAGTATAAAGAGATAAGCGAGCAAGGTACAATGTGTAGACAGATTAGAACATGACCCGTTAGTGTTGGGTCAATATTGACCCGAGATCGCAATGAACGAGAACCGCTCTTAGTCGTGTCAAGTGTCGGATTAAAATCCGCACGAAGCGCCGTGCATAAAAATGAACTAACTACATGTATGTCCTCTCCGAACTGCTCTTTACAATGTATAACAACGAGAAGGCGAAGATTTATAAAACGGGGCCGAAAATAAATCAAGTTAGAGTAAATATTGTAACAAGTTTTCCGGTGCTTTGGTTCCGAATAGGCATGTTTGCTTATTTTACGTTATTGAATCGGATTTTTATACGTTGAGCTTTTGTTGGTCCCTTAGACTATGTCACTCGGAGCCCTTTCTTTTAAACGTTAGGAACGGTCTGAGGAACTGCAGTAGCATAAAAGCGCCGGCCGCAAGCCCTTTGCTTCTTACCAAAACGCTACCCTCCGGCGCTTTGTTCGAAACGAGCCCCGCAATAAAACTTCAACTTTTTCTTTTTTTTTTCGGCACAGCCTCCAATTACACTTTATTTGTATTATAAAACAATATTATATGCGTAAAATTTTATTATTTAAAATCTAGACGCATTTGTGGTTAAATCTGCGGGAAAGTAGAAAGTACAATTCGTTTTTTACAACCTACCCTTGTAAAAATGGTTACAATTTTATTTATTTATTATTTAAAATAAAAATTTAACTCTAATCCTTAAAACCCTTACAAAATTATCAACTAATTAAAATTTAGAAATTGAAAATCGCTTTGTTAATTTTTTTTTTGAGTTTACGTTAAAGATCTATGGTTCAATTAAATGATTGAATAAATACAATAAAATTTATCGAAGAAAATTGAATTTCTTTCTTTTGTACATTATAATTTGAGACAAATAAAAACGAAAGTATAAACCACAATTAGGGACAGATAGAGTATTAAATTATCAACCCCTTTCCCATCTTGTGAATTTCTTATTGGAATTAACTTTGATACTTATGTTCTGATGGCAGGAATATTTAATTACTTGTACGATTCTTGGGGGTTCCCCGGGGAAGAGACCCGCAGACAACGAACGCCCATGATTAATTTACACCACTTTGGAATTAAACATTCAAAACAACGTTCACGTGCCTCTCGAAAAAAAAGAAACAATGACGCTTGCTAGTCCTTCCGCTTGGCGAACATCCACAATCACACCCCAGACCGGAAATGCAGCTTTTGTTTTTTCTATCTTTAGAAGACAGCTTCCAGCACTTAATTATCTCGCGTATATACATTAGGAAAATTAAAAAAATGAGAAATGGAAATGGGAAAAATTTAAAATGTGTAAAAATAAAATTTTGAAAATATCTTAGTGTCTTAGGGTAAATATCCCCGGTTTAATTCCGGGAAAGGAGTTTCTATTTATCATTGCTTAAAGTAAAGTAGAGTTCCTCAATTAAAAAGGAAGGTGTAGTTACTGTACGACTTTTAATTACGAATTTTTTTTTCAAAGGTTTTAAAAAATGATAACACCAAATATATTTTTGAAAATTTAATTGTACTTAATAGTTTATGGAATATTTGCAAAAAAAAGAAAAACCTAACCAATAAACTATCACTTCCGGTTTATAGATTTTATCATTTTTACTTTTTATTTTATTATTTTTTATTCACCTATTTTATTTTTCAATTGTTCAATTTCGTTTGAGTTTTTTTTATGGCGGTAAATTTGAAAGGCGTATTAGGGTTGAGAAACTCTTTTATCCTGCGGAAGGGATATAAAAGTTTTCCTGATCGGGCTCGATTTCTGGTAAGCCAAAATCCTGGATCGAGATTACTCCTGCGCGAGCGATATATGAGGAGATTTCCCAGACAGTTTTATGCAAGTCGGAATGAATATTCAATTTCGTTTCGGGAGAGGTGCAGCGGCGTCGCGACGCTGCGACTCACACGCGGCGTAATATTTATATTCCGCGTTCTATTTTCATTCTAATATCAAAAGCACAGACGCCAGAAACTCATCAAAAATTATTTATCAAACAATGAAAAATTTTAAATATTTATATAGTAACAAAGGAAATTTTTGCAATGTTGCGTTTGACTTGCTTACGGTTTTTTTGTGTATGTGGATATTTGTACGGTTCTTTAACAAATCCTCACTCCTCTTAGTGCGCATTGTCGTCGGATATCTTACGGACCGTTTGGCGATTACAATTATACCCAAAATGTTTATTCTATGTCGAGGACACTCGACTAAATAATGAAAGAGGAAACGCGCGACTACAAATTTATTCGGTCGCCGTGTTTTGTGCTCGCAAAGTCGAGCGTGAGCCTTCGAGAGCCCACTTTTTGTCGTGTTTTCTTTCACAACGACTAATGAAACGAAAAGTGACAACTTGTTTTATTAGCCAATCCAGAGAACAAAAATTATATAATGGCATCTCCTGGGCTTAACACCTGGGATTTAAAAAAAATATGACAACTGCGACAAAGTTTTTTAAAATAGAATTTTTTACAGTTTTGAAATTTAATTTTTAATGTAAAATTTCTTGTTGCCAATTGCACCGAGCATTCTCATATACGATGACTAATTTTGTAATTTTTAATTTAAATTTATGCAAATTAACTCAATTTTTAAAAATCACAGGTGATCGTGTGCAGTGCAAAAGGTAATTCATTAGTAGGTTATTAATATTTTTAGATTAATTTATATAGTTATATAAATTTAAAATATTTTCATTTCATAAACAGTAAAAATCCCAGTTGCTTAATGGTAATGCACTAAATTTTCGGGGTTCGATCCTAATAAATGTATCAACTAACTAGATTTATATAAAAATTTAATGAATAGAATACATTTACAAAGCACAATATTGCTACACTCTGTGAATAAATTTATTTAAATAAAAACATCAGGCTCCAACTGATTTTTATTTGAACTATTGTATTTTTTTTTTATTTAAAGAAAGATTTAAAAAAAATTGATCGATTAATCAAATATAGATTTTGTTTACATTTGTGTAAATGCAGATGGCCAGAACGCTCCGAGGAGGTCCCGACACAACACACATGAAGTTTTCTTTTCTCTCCAAAGAGATTACCAGAAATAATTGCATTACAAGATGTGGCACAAAAGGCCTATTGTTCACTCAATCCGCTCAACAAGAAAAGATATAAATAAAGAGATTTTTTTCGCTTCACATATGTAATCTTAAAATTGGTCTGTACAATTACATCGAGTTGTATGATTTTTTTAAATATTTTATCGTTGATTGATAAATTTGTCTACAATATAATCAAATACTAAATTAACATTCAAAAATTGAATCGATAATTTTTTTTTACTTTTTTGTTTTAGTCGCCTAGTTTTATTTGATGTTGCCATTCTTTTGCTCTTCATTGTAGGGAGCATTTACACTAACTATCAAGTATGGGAGCCTACTTCTGTCGTATTAGAGCTTTACTTTCATTTACAAAAAGTCCCAGTGACTTTTGGCCACCAAACGTAAATGGTAGTTTATTGTTTATGTTTTTCGGTTTTTTTTTGCAAATATTTCATAAACTAGAAAAAAAAACACAGGGGTATAAAAGTGTTTAAAAATAACTTTGCAACAAATTTTATTTTTATTATTTTTTAAAATTTAACATTTTAAGAAACCATTAGTTCGGCGTTAAGCAACATTTTTAGTGAAATTATTTCCATTAAGTTGCAGAGACGTATTGACATTTTAATCAGCTGATAATTAATAAAATATTATTTTATCTTTTAAAATTCACGAATACGTCTCAAATTTGTAAATGAAAATCGTGTGGTGATATTTTTTTAATAGTTTTGTCATTTTTGATGGTTTATAGGGAGTATAAAACAAAAATATTAAGTTTCTGGTAGCAATTTAAAAAGCTTAAAGAACAAGCAAATTAAAAACTGCTATTTTGTTTGCAAATATAAGCAATAGAACTGAGAGGCGGGCCTACATTTTAAAAATTTATTTTATTTACTCACAAACTAAAAATATTTAAGAGATTTTAATAAAGAATTTATTTTTATTGGTCGAAGATATTTTTAGTTTTAGCCAATGGATTTAAAATTATTTAAAGAAAATATTAAATTGAAGAGTTTGGAATATATTTTTAAATAGAATATTGTTCTGCAGCATATTTAAATTGTACATTTTTAAAAATTAAATTCTTCCATGCAATTATTATTTATTTATTTAATAATTTATTTTTATTCCTTTGATTATAATAACCCTTTGACTACTAAAGGCGAATATATACGCTAATAAATATGGGTTTTACATGCACTTTCATATTCATTAATATGTACAAAAATTTTAATAATTTGCTACAAAATGTTAAAATTTGTATAAAAATATCAAAATTAGGCTCAAAAATAGTGGAAATTTTTTTGAAATTACTAATCTTCCTTTAAAAATGCAAAAACATGATCTTAAATGATTGAGGTTAATGTATATAAGTTATGTAATAATAAGGATTAATTGGCTAATTAAAATGGACGAATATTGAGTTTTTAGTTGACATTAATTTTAATAAAAATTTATTGTGACGCTTATCTAATGGTGATGACTATCTTCAGATGGTTTGTTATTAACTTAAAGACGTTAACCTCAAACATGTTAGATTATTGAAAGTCTCTACTGAGATTTTAGAGACCAAGAAGTCTTTCTAGAGACTAAGAAGTCTTTAGAGCGTCTTAAAAGTCTTTCTAGAGACTAAACAAACTTTCTAGAGAATAAGATACCTTTGTAGAAATTAAGAAATCTTTCTAGAGAATAATTATTTTTTCAGAGACTGAGGAGTCTTTTTAGAGACTAAGAAGTCTTACTAGAGACTAAGGAGACTTTCTAGAGCCAAAAATGTCTTTCTAGAGACTAAGAAGTCTTTCTAGAGACTAAGAAATCTTTCTAGAGACCAATCAATCTGTCTGAAGACTAAGAAGTCTTTCTACAAACTAAGAAATCTTTCTAGAGACTAAGAAGTTTTAGTGGAGACTAAGGAGTCTTTTTAGAGACTAGGAAATCTGGAGACTAAAAAGTTTTTTGCCTAAAAAACTTTCTAGAGACTAAGAAATCTTTCTAAAGACTAAGAAATCTTTGTAAAGATTAAGAAGCCTTTCTAGAGGCTAAGAATCCTTTCTAAAGACTAAAAAGTTTTTGTGGATACTAAGGAGTCTTTTTAGGGACTAAGAAGTCTTACTAGACACTAAAAAATCTTTTGAGAGCTTTCTAAAGTCTAAGAATTCTTTCTAGAGAATAAGAAGTCTTTCTAGTGATTAAGAAACTATTCTACAGCATAAGAAGTCCTTCTGGAGACCAAAAAATCTCTTTACAGACTAAGAAGAGACTATCATGTGTTTAAAAAGTTTTTCTAAAGTTTATAAGTGCTTTCTTTATATTTTTTATATTTTCTATATTGGCTTTGTAAAATGTAGTACATTTCTAGAATTTACAAGCTCTTGACCAAAAGTACAGAGGACTTTGGATCGTTGCCCGAGCTCTTTAATCCTTCTTTGAGGGCTATTTTTTAATTTTTAGACTACTAGAGTACCAGATGAACAGTTAATAGTTTAAACAAATTATTTATTGTGATTTTTTAATTTTACATTTATTTTCTCTGATAAAATGTAATTTTCTTCTCGTTGTACAATTTTGGAGTCGACGTGTGCGTCGGGTAATAATAAATCTAGTTCTAAAGTAAGTTTTAGTGACAGAGGCAGGAATAGTAACATGTGTTGCAGCTCCCTCATATATAAACATCTCCCTTTGAACTTTTATTATTGATTTAAATGGCCCCCTTCATGCGACATAAATTAAAAGGAATTAGAAATGTATCAGCTAACTGCTTAAAGGTTTAAACCCTATACCAAAAAACAACTACACAAAATGTTTAACTGAATTACATTAAATATACACAAAGAAAATGAAAACTAATTTTTCACCTGGAAATTTTAATGGTAAGTCTTGCTGATCCGAGCTACAATTATTTACATTTACGACATACTAAATTAAATCGTAAGTACGATTATACAGACTCCAATTTAATGACTAAAAAAAGCCACAAATCGTCACTGTTTTACATATTTTCAAGAGAAATATATATTTAAGATTTGAACCTGTTTCAAAATTTGAACGCAGTTTTAAATGCATTGGATACTGCGCCAAACATAAAGATAGTAACAAAAAAATTACATTGAAAAATGTCTCAAAATATCTTAGAACATTACCTACACCAAATATCCACATAAAAATGATTTTTTTACCCAAAAATATGACGAAATGTATAAGACAACACCATAAATCGTCGAAATTTCACATATTTTTAAGAACCTACATATATACAGATATGTGATTTAACCAACGGCATAACACAAATGCGGTATTGATAACTACTTTACTTTGCACAAAGATTTAAACCCATAAAAAAATGTAATATCAAAGGATTTAAACCCATAATGTATGAATACATGTTACGAGTTAGCGTACCGCGGCGCAGCGAACCCTCGGAAACTTCCGCGGACAGCATGATATTTGCAGCCATCTGATTACCTTTTATGTAGATATAATCAATCTATCATATGTATTAATTATATAAGCTTAGACTACAGTTTCATTATTGCTTTATCTTGCTTGTCTAGGGAAAGTAATTGTCAATAATCAAAGTTAGAGTTTTGCGGTATAAAAACTATATTTAATGATAAGTGATTAAATATAGTTTTTATACCGCAAAACTCTAACTTTGATTATTGACAATTACTTTCCCTAAAAATTACATTTATTTTTATTTTTATTTATTCCACTAAGAACTGTTTTTAAATTATTTCAATTTTGTTAGAGGATTATAAGACCACATTATTGAAAATTTATGTCGGGCAACTTAGAAGTCGTTAAAACGAATTACATTTTAGTCTTGTTTCTGGACATTGCGTTAATCCGGATTAAGAAGTAATTTTTTCGCCTTACAGAGCTTTGAAGTATCATTAGTTCGGCTTAAAGACGACCTCCGGCTTTGATTTTACAAATGATCTTATTAAAAATAAAAGATTTTTAAACCACATTAGAGAAAATATTCCGCAAATGTACAAATTGTTATTGCACATTTTAAATGTTTACTGTAAAAATATGTAAAACACAAAATGTAAAATTTAATAAATAAAATTACTTACTTTGATTTATAGAGTGCTATATCTAAGAATGAAATTGCGACCAAAAAATGAAGACGTTGATCTGAAAATTAAAGAAAATCATATGTGTTAATAAAATGTGTCGGAAAGCTAGACATAAAAATCTTAAGAGGTAATAAATTAATAACAAAAAGTAACACTAGGGTAAGAAAATACAAAAAATTCCACAAGGGAAATTAAATATTTTGGTGAAAAGAGCTTTCATCTAGTTTAAAAAATCTTTTAAAACTCTTACCCGACTCGAAAATTATAGTTTTTCTGATTGAATTTAGTGAATTCTCAAATTTTTAAAAATACTAAAATTAGGTAAAAATCGTCAAATATATTCTTTAATAATCGCTAAATAACGTAAAAAAACCTCTTATTTCAATCGTCGATGGAAATTTTTGTAATTGTTTGTTTAAAAAATTTAAAAAAATGCCTAAAATGGGGTAAAAATCCTTAAATAGGTTCCATAATAATTACGAATAAAGAAATTTACCCTGACCGTCGTTTTAGTTTAAAAGTTATCGATCGATTTATCAAAAATTCTCACTGTAATTGCAATTGCAAATCAATTTTTTTAAATTCAAATACACTCCTAAATTGGATGAAGTTCTTTAAAAACTAATCTAAAGATTTAGATTCTAAAAGTATATAAAAATTCTTCAAAAATTAGGCTAAAAACTTTAAAAAGTTTATTTTAGTCGTCGTTTCAATTTGAAAATTATTGATCCATTTATCAACTAAAAATTTGCTTTGTTAAAATATTTAACGGAATATTTCTTGGTGCGCTTTCTTCTTGTAATGTGGTTTCGGTTTCTTTTGTCCTTAATTAGCTGGCGGTGTTAACGTTAATCCGTTAACGTTAACTAAAATATTGCATCAATCCAGATTAACAAAATAAGAAGAAATGATTAACATTAAGTAGGGTAGGAAAGTTTGAGAAAAATTACCAAAACTTTGAAAAAGTTTGTAAAATAACTCTAATATTATAAATAAAACAAAAGAAATCCAAAAATAAAATATTTGTAACAACAGAAACCTACAAATTTTAATAACAAAGTCAAACGTTGGAAAATATTAAAATTTCAGAATTCCAAGCAGTAAATTGGCAGACTTAATTTTGGTTTAATAAATTATATTTTTTTAAATGAAAATTTACACCAATAAGTGTTTTCTATGTCGTTGATGTATCAAATATTTTTTCATAACCTTAAAGGGCATTAAAATTTGCTTTAAATGCACGTCAACCTCAATTTTTACCCCTAAATGGCACACTTAATTGTCCTCGAATAAATAACAATTTTTAAAATGAAAAATTTACGAAAATTCAAATTTTTTACGTTAATTTTCAAATTTTTAAAAATATCCCCAAAGAAATTGTAGCAAAAGTGACCTTAGCCTCCTAAAATGTATTGAAAAGTGGCAAATATATACTAAAAAGTAGCAGAAATGTTCTAAAACAAAAATGTATTAAAAGTATCATTTTTTTTCTGAAAAGCAACAAATGGATTGAAAAATTTATTAAAAGTAGTATAATTGTATTGAAATGCAAAAAAATTTTACTAAACACTAGCAAAAATGTCCTGAAACAGCAAAATTGTAATAAAATGTAACAAAAACTTATTAAAAAGTAGCAAAAATGTACTAAAAGTAATAAAAATGTGTTGAAACGTTGAAAGTATCAATTTTTTTGTAAAAAGTAACAAAAATTTTACTAAAAAGTAACTTAAATATATTAAAAAGTAGCAAAAATATATGAAAAGTAGTATAAAGCACCAAAATTGTAATAAAATGTAGCAAAAAAGTATTAATAAATAGCAAAAATGTACTAAAAGTAATAAAAATGTGTTGAATGTATCAATTTTTTTTTAAAAGTAACAAATATGTAATGAAAAGTAACTTAAATGTATAAAAAGGAGCAAAAATTAACAAAACTTTTTAAAAAAGTTTTTTTTAATTAAAATTCTTGTTAAATTAAATATTTTAAGGGGTGCAAAACAACACATTCAAAGATCATTATGAGAATGATTTTTTTTATATGTAACAGCAGTTGAGGGGGTTTGTCTCAATAATCTCCAAATAAGTCGCGTGTCATAAAATTGCTTTCGTTACGAAAAAAATAAAAAATAGAAATTAATAGTTGCAAGGGGCGCACGTCCCCCGACTTAATAAACTTGCGCTCGATGATGTATGAGTTACTTTTCAATCGCGCAGCGCGCTCCCCTTTTGCATGGCACATATGTTGTGTTAAAATATTTCGGTGAGTAGAGTAAGATTTTTTTGATGATGTATGTTATAATCCCAGTAGGCTATTTTCGTAGATGAGAGCACCAAAAATCCGTGTTTATTGCAGTTAATGAGAGTTCAAAGAAAGGGATTGGGATTAAAACGTGTCGCAGATTGGAAAGAGACGCTAGCACTTTGAAAACATCTTGCGCGCGAGTAGCGAGGGGAAAGATTTTAAGGGATGGTTTGGTTGCGGCATGTCAGGGGAGGGACTAACCGCTTCGAGGCCTCAAAAACCGCGCCTGGGATTGGCCGTAGCTCGTTCTCTATTTAGCTTGAAAAAAACGCAATTTCCCATCTTTCAAAAATCACCCTCCGTCTCTTTCCCACGCGAACCCCTATAATCATCCCCCACCTCTCTCGTCATCACGTCAAAGTCCATCTAACCTTTCCTTCTAAAAGCACGTGAGCGGATTTTTCTTCTTTTTCCTTCTTAAACGCATCTCCCTTCAATTCATTGCCACACGCATCAACCCCCTCTCTCTAATACTTCATAAAAATGCGGGTGGGGGGCAACGAGTTCGTTCCCTCTCGCTCGCTCTAATCCCTTATTATAAAGCGACAAATCAAGCCGTCTCTTTTCATACCTATTTATGTGCCATAAAAACTACCCTCCTTGTCGGGGGAAAGAGAGTATTTAGGCGGGGGTGTGTAGATATTGACCAGAACGAAAAAGTTTCCAACAGTTCACCTCGAATAATCGCAGAGTACGGACGAGAGAAAAAAGTTTACGCAATTGTTACGTGACGCGCTTAAAACATCTGTGTGTTGTGATTTTTTTTTTGTGTCGAGTAGTTTAGTGATGCATTTACCAGCTCCTAAGATCATGGATATGTATTCTCAGATGCAGGACGCTCTGCAGGAATATCACGGAGAGTTGGTCCAAACCGGAAGTCCGTCAATTTTGTGTAGCGCGCTTCCCACTCACTGGAGGTCCAACAAAAGTTTACCCATCGCCTTTAAAGTCGTCGCCTTGGACGACGTGCAAGACGGCACCGTTGTTACCCTTAAAGCGGGAAACGATGAAAATTTTTGCGCGGAATTGAGGAATTGTACCGCTGTAATGAAGAACCAAGTTGCCAAATTCAACGATTTGCGATTCGTCGGAAGAAGCGGAAGGGGCAAAAGTTTTTCGCTTACTATTGTTATAAGTTCTTTACCTTATCAAGTTGCTACATATTCAAAAGCCATTAAAGTCACCGTGGATGGGCCTAGAGAACCCAGAAGTAAATCAAGTAAGTTAAATATTTAAATTGGCGCTCTCAAAATGACCAATTTTGTTCAGAAATTAAAATATATTGAAAAATTTTTTGTCATTAAATGGCATCTCGTCTCGTTTAAACCGAAAATTGGTCCAAAATTGGCCCATTTTCACCATCAATTTTTGGGGCAATTATTGACAAAAAATGCATATTTCATCACGTTTTGTTTAAAACGCAACGTTTTCTGTTTAAAATTTAAACGTTTTGTTAAATTTTAATTATTTTTGCAGATTATCAATATGGTTATGGACTTCCTGGCATGCCAGCGAACTTTAATCCGTTCCTTCTTAATCCAGGATGGTTCGACGCTGCTTATATGTCTTACGCCTTACCGGATTATTTTAGATCAAGACCAGCACAAATGCCACAACCCAATGTTCATCCAAATATTGTTAAAAGTAAGTATTAATCAAAAAATATCAGTCAAAAATTAAAATATTTCTAAAAAAATTAACAAAACTGTTAAAAATCTAAAACTATTTTCTAATTTTCTTTTTTTGTTTTTTTTATAGCAAGTCCTTCAGGAGGTGATTTTTACATAGCACCACATGGAGCACCAGCTTTCCATCCACCATCATTCCTTCCATCATTGCCGGCACAATTCCCCGATATAAAAACTCCAACTTTCGACACCATCCATTTACGTCCAGTGGTTCCATCGCCTTTGGAGCAGCTCTCCATGCGTCTGTCGCCTATCTCCAACACGCAAAGCATAAGCCCGAACCGCGACGCCCGTGTAAACTCCACCGTGGATCATTCAAATTCCGAACAATCGGAGGATGAGGACATCGACGTCGTCAAATCCGCCTTTCAACCTATCAAACCTGCCAACGTGGCACTGCAAGAAATCCAACACCCGGATTCCACAGTGCACGAAGAACCCATCAGGAAATGCGAGTTGAAAGCGCCTAGTTCGAGAAAAGGGACCACGATGTTGGGACAGAAATCTCCTAGCACAACCACAACACATTCGAAATTGAATACGAAACAAGTTTGGAGGCCGTATTGAACAAGAGGAATATTAAATTTGGTGACTCTAGGAAACAGCGCCTGATTGGTGTTGAAAAGGAAATAATGACGAATTTGGATCAATTACAATTTGGATTATTTTCAAATTTGATTAATTTCAAAACTTGAAACAGTTAACTAAAGTGGACTTACTGCAAGTGGTGTGCGCAAATGATCAGATCAACAGATTTCGAAGAATGTGGTGCAAGTTAATTTTTGTTTTAGTGCATATTGCACGATTTTGATGCAATATTTTTTGTTTATTATTGTAATATTTTCATTGTATATATTGTAAATAATTAGCGCGTATTATTTATTGTAAATAATCGACAAATTTTGTAAATATTTATTCGCAAAGTCATGTATTTATTTATATATATTTAGTACTGCAATTGTGATAGCAGAAATGTGACCTAAAATATAGAATTTTAGATATTTTTGTACAAAAAGAATTTTAAAAAAAGATAAATCTTTGAATAGTACAATAAATTTTATTATAAATTTACGATTTTTTTTTATTTTTCTAAAAAATTTCGATTTTGTGGCAATTTTAATCCAGTGGGCTAACGAATTTTTATTTGTTTGGCACAAGCTTACAAACTAGGTAACTGTAGAAACTCTTAGTAGAAGAAGACCTAGGAAAGAGTGGAAGGACGATACCTTAGTGGTTTTCGCTGATCCCAGATATTTTTTTAAGAGGTCGGGTCCAATATTAACTGACGGATAAATATCTAAAACTAAATTTTAGTCTTTATGGACCAACAAAAACTTATTTTGACATTGACATCTATTTATTTTCTTTATTACTTTGTATTGAAAAACAACTTATGTATTGTTATATGGAGGTTTATTTTTTCGCTAAGCAAAATTTATATACTGTCGCCTCCAGTTATAAGGAATATAAAGAAGAAGATAACCTTTTATCCTTGGATAAACTTTTTAAATTTTCTACTCTTTAAAACTGTTCTACACATCTTTAAAGTTATTCGCGATAAATTAACGAACATCTAAAACAGATTTTATATTTTTTTGTTTCAATAATTTTAGAAACGACTTTGATGATGATGATGATGCAATTCGTGGTATATGTAGAAAAGAAGTTTGAGACATAGGAGTTACAAGGAATGGATGAGGAGGTTAACTGCAACTTTTTAAAAACTTTGAAAATTTTTAAGGAGGACATTGAATTACTTTTCAGCTCATAACTTACGACTTAACTTTTTAACTACAGCCGAACTTCCATAAGTCGAACTTTTATAAGTCAAATTTTTCTATACCTTCAATTTTTTTTGCAAATTTTTGCATCAAGACCGCATTTTGTACCTATTTCTGTAACCTGAATTTTCTATATCTCGAATTTTTTTGTAAACTACGATGATTCGACTTAGGGAAGTTCGACTGTATTTTCTTTATTTTAACACATAACTTTAACATTTTTTTAATTAGCTGCTATCGTTTAATTTTTAAAGATATTGATGTCTTGTTACCCATCAATTAAAAGGAAATTTATTGGGCTTTGTGTTGGTATAATTAGATTTTTCCTGTCGCTCTTCGTTTGTTTATAAATGGCGCTTAAACTAGGTAAGTTTCCGTTTGTTGTTAATAATCAGTGTTTTGATGATGTTTGAAGGGCTCTCGTTTATAAAGTGCGACTCCCGGGGTTTCAGTTTTGATACTTGTGCAGTGAATCGTGTCGGTATAAAAGGGCTCGGATAAACAGTGGGCTGACAGCCCCAACATTAATCATAAATGCGATGCGAGCATTGAGTGCAGGGACGCTAAATAGACCCATTATATGACGAATCATTCGCACACATCTGCCACCAAAAATTCAAAAACGCAAGCAAAGAATCGAAATTATGTGGAAATCCAAATTTTGTTTATCCTAATTTACTCGTATTAAAATTGTAGAATGTATTTAATTTTACGATTTGTCAGTGCTGTCTGGTTTGCATGTGTATGGAGAGTTTCAGTCGCACCCTCTGTGTTTGGTGTCGCGTAGGGATACAAAGGGATCACTGGGCCATGAAATTCGATGAAATGTGACGCTTGCACATGTGTTCTGTTCAACAGCCAATCAACGACTCACGTTTTACTAAAATCAATCCTAATTAGTTAGATACTAATAGCGTTTGTCCAATAATTAATACAAAACGTAAAAAAAACAAATATTCTGTGCAATCATTGCGTTGCCTTGGTTACCTAACAAATAAAAAACGACAGTCGTCATGAGAAAAAGTAGTAAATAGTTTTATTAGCTTGTAAAAATAATTCGCACCATTTTTAGTACAAGTTTTTAAGCCAATTAGGAGAAAAGTAGCAGAAAAAACTTCTAGATTAAGGAACTAAACGTTAAATAATTCGATTAAACATGAAAAAAGTATGTAAAATGGAAAGTGAAGAAGTGGTTGAAGAAATGGTAATGAGTAATGACATTCTGTAAAGGTTTGAAATTAAAACAAGAATTCTAGGGAAAATACAAAAAGTTGGAGGAAATACAAAAAGTCTGAGAAGAAGTCTGAATTATAATTAAAATTGTGATGATAACTAGAAGTCTCAAAAAGAATAAAAATTTTGGAATGAAAAAGAAGTCTGAGAATATACAAATATTAAGGAAGTGAATGAGAACACAAATTCTAAGAAATATAAGGAAAAACCAGAAGTGTAGGAAATATTAAGAAGCTGAGGAAAAATAAGAGTCTAAGAAAGAGCATGAAATAAATTCTGAGGAAGAAGTAGTCTCAGGAAGAATTAAAATTTTGGAAATGAAAAAGTCTGAAATGAGAATGAACATAAAATCTATAAAATATAAGGAAAAACCAGAAGTGTAGGAAATAGCAAGAAGCTGAGGAAAAATAAGAAGTCTAAGGACGAGCATGAAATAAATTTTGAGGAAGAAAAAGTAGTCTCAGAAAGAATTAAAATTTAGAAGTCTGAAGACATACAAATACTTTGAGAAAAAAGACCAAAGCTGACGGAGAACTAAAGATTTGAGGATAAAAAGTTATGCAAAACTAGAAATGTAAGAACTACAAGTGTAAGAAAAGGCAAAGAAGAGAATGAAATTAATTCTGAGGATATACAAAAAGTCTGAGGAAGAGAAGTAGTCCATGAAAATATAGTCTGAGGATAAACAAAATATCTAAACAAAAATTAAAAATCTGAGGCAAAACTAGGAGTAAAGGGGTAGCAAGAAGTCTGAAGAAAAATAATAGATAGCTAGAAGAAGTTTAAAAATAGAAGAATAAGGTAACGAAAAAGTAAAGTAAAGAAAAAAATGGAACGAGAAAAGTAAAAGATAAGGCAGCAATAAAATATGAAGAAAAATAAGAACAAAAATGTAAATTAGAAGGTTTTCGTGCAAAGAAAATTGCGTAAAAAAATAATCGACAAAAAAGGAGTGGGAAGAATAAAAATAACCAGCTTATCTTCTTTCATTACAATCCCCTGAACTGTTCAACAAAATTTTGACTTAGAAATCGCCACTAACAAAGGCAAATCGACAAGAGCAACCGAAAAAGAAGAAGAAGCGGAACAATAACAATAATACAAGAAGAAACATCTGTACAAAAAATAGTAAGGCAAAAAACAAAGCAACAAGAGCAATGGAAGAAAAAAGAACGGAACAACAATAACCTTGGAAGAAGAAAAAGATGAAAACGATAAGTGTAAGCTAAGACAAAGAAGCAAAGCAACAATAAGAGGAACGAAAAAAAGAAACAATGAAGAAACTAGCGCAGCGGAAGAAGGAAAAGTAACAAAACAACAAATAAAACTAGAAGAGCAACGAAAGCTTAGAAAAAGATGAAAAGAATAAACTTTAAAGTCATGCATTAAAAGGTATTACATTTTTTTACTGAAAAAATAGCCTCTTTTCTGCCTGTAATGCTGGCAACTTACATTACAGGTGGACCTACAGTTTAGCGTAGTTTCCAAACCACTGAATGTAATATAGCAAAATCTTAAATTCTTTAGTTTTTGTTAGTATACACATAACAACGAACTTGATATAATTAAAACGATGTCATTGGAGCCTTAATACAGCTAAAATTTTAACTACTAATTAAGAGGTGATTATTAATATTTTAATATACATTTTCAATAATTTTGAAACAATTTTTTAATAATATAGGTGATACGTTTGAAATTTTTTCGTGTAGTAGAAAACGATTTCATGTAGTGTTTGTGTTCAAAGTTTGGGGATGAAAGGGTGCGAGTTAAAAAAAAGAAGGGTAAAAATCGATTCATTACGAGAGTAACTGGCCAATATTTGCCAGTTCTGATTGGGACAGTCAGGTAAGTTGATTAGCGATTAGAGCGATTGTGACGCGCGTTCAAAGGGCCTAATTACCAGCGCCGCAGTGGAAAAACCGAAAACTACCGTATACAGCAAGCGCGGATCCCTTTATCTCTATCCCGCACGCGGTCAACGGAAAGCGAGTAGAGGAAAGAACCAAAATTCCGCGTGCGCCTCGTTGTCGGATACAAATAATCACATGTTGTGCTTCGTCAACTGCACGTTGCCATCGGGGGCAGCAATTTTAGACCTTGCGAATGTCCGCGTTAGAGAGGATTTTACCACCCGAAAGAGTTTATTAACTCGCCCCAAACCGCCAACGTTAATATTCACGGCCCGCTTGTGTGAGCTTTTTTTCTATAGCGCGCGTTCATTTTGAAACTTCATCAGCGCGAACCGATTAATAACGGGAAAAAAATAACAAGCACGATGGCGACACGGTTTATGATTTTCTATTGTGGTAACCCCAGCACCAGATGAAGACGTTAACTTGACATTCGACCCTTGTTAGGGGACAATGTGTGAAAATATATAATGTATCATCACCATCACATGAGGGCTCGAAAAAAACAAATGAATAGCTTCCTGTTTAATAATTATTTTCAAATTAACCTCCAAAATTTCACTGACAAAATGAAACAACCCTATAAATAATTTGTAATTTATTTTAGCTTTTATAAGCTCATTGGTGGTTTTTACAAAGGTGAGTCAAAAATATGGCACAAAAAAATTTATTGCAAAAATGTCATTTTTAAGTCAATCAGGAAAACAATAATAAAAAACTTTTGTAAAAATAATTGAGAATAAAATGGGAGTAGAAGACACAACAGAAAAATAGCAAACAGAAGTTAAAAAATTGGCAATAAGAAATGCAATGTCGAGTCGAGGAAAGCTTTGGAGAATGTCTACATATTCCACGCGTTCAAATGGTTTGTGGAAGAACAAGAAGTCTCAAAAAGAATATCAAATCTGAGGAAGATGCCCAGAGAAATCATAAAATATGAGCAAGCTATAGAAATCTAAAGAAGAGGCTAGAAGTTTGAAGAAGAGGAATTGGTCTGAAGAAGAATTAAAGTCGGAGAAATATCACGAAACCTAGGGAAGAACAAAAACTCCGAGAAGTAACAACAAATCTGTAAAAAATAATGAAATCTGCGGAAGAAAAGTGGCTGGAATCAAGATTTAAGATTTTTCCCAAAAAAGTCCAACCTTCGATATTACAGTAATTTCTGGCTAAGTAGCCTAAAAAGCTATGCGATGATACTAATAATTCAGAATAGGCTAGTCACCAAATGCGACGAAAACACCAGTAGAGAACAATTCTGTTTTAGAGTTGTGCACGCGCGAAGTCCTATTCTCCCTTCAAATTCTCGGGGAAAAGTGTATGGACCAAGAAAAAGAAATGTAGATTTACTATGTGAACTTTAAAAAATAATTCAACATAATTCTACACTCCTCTCTAATCTATTTTGGTAACAGATAATGTGAGCTATGAAAAAGTTTTAAAATCAACAAAACAGTACGACATAGCTGTTTTCTTTCCCCTAAACTCTTCAATGTGTGCTTGCAAATTTTTAACATGCCAACATGTAACTTATGAAGAAATTTTTGTTGCGGCATCTTCCACGATACAAAATTTATAGTGAAAGGCAAAGTAGAAGGTAAAATGGTGGCAAGAAGAAGAAAAATAACATGGTTGAAACATCAAAACAGCTCAGGATGGACAAGCAAGAATTTGAAGGACAAGGTGATTGGAGAAAAGAGACTTGAGAGAAAACTAGAAGTCTGATAAGGAACTATTAGTCTAAGATAGAGCAAAAAGTCTAAATAAGACTGAAGAATGAGTCGTGTAAAAGAAAATTTTAAGAAAGATCAAGTAGTCTGAAGAAGTCCAAGAATTTTGGGGAAAAACAAGAAGTATGTGGAAGACCAAGGAATCTGAGAAGTCTGAGAAGACCAAGAAGTTTGGGGAAAAACAAGAAGTCTGTGGAAGACCAAGAAGACCGAGAAAGAGCAAGGAGTCTGAGAAGACCAAAAAGTTTGGGGAAGAACAAAAAGTCAGAAGAAGAGCAAGAAGTTTGGAGGAGAACTAGAACTCTAAGGAAGAAGAACATGTTTAGCAAATATTTGCAAATCATAATTACCTCCTTTCCAAAATAAAGCTAAGTCATAACATTTTTAAGTTTTGTAACCTATAATTGCAAAATTATAATTTATTTGCACATAGTGAAATTTTTTATAACAAAAAACTTATTTATTATATTTTTCTTGTTATGTATCATCAGGTAATCTTTATTTTTTGGGTGACACGTAATAATTTATAACCGTTACGTTGAGAGAGCGCTTATTGATGCGGAGGGCGTGCAGTTCTGAAGAAATGTCTCCATTGAGATTGTGCGTGTGTGGAAAGAAATGAATAATGAATGGGAAACTGCGATATTGTTGCCAAATGTCAAGAGTCGAATAAATATTTGGGGATGGGCGATAATAAATCTCATTACGTTTTGCGGTCCGATTCACTTCTTATGTAAGCAACGCGCAAAGACTTTTGTGCACTTCATTATACTCTTCAGGTATCAGCACAGAAAAAAATAACATTAAGTGAAAAATCACTTCATTTGGTGTGAAAGTTATTTTCCAAATTTTTTTGTTACAATTGAGAGAAAAGTTATTTTACGAAAGTTAAAAAATTATTTTTTCTCTTCCCGTTAGGTTATAGTCATATTTTTTTATTGAAGTTGATAACTAACTCCGGTACTTTACTAGTGAAATAATAATAATAATAAATAATCTTTATCTTTAAATACTAAATCTAAAGTCAAATGTGTAATTTACTTTAATGGTTACTTCACTAGTGAAATAATTATGATAAATATTTTACAAGTAAAATAATAAGGATCATTACTATACTAGTGAATTTAAAATGAACATTATTTTTAATTGAAGTTGATAACTAACTCCAGTACTTTACTAGTGAAATAATAATAATATCTTTATTTGTACATCTTAAATCTAAAGACAAATATGTAATTTACTTCACTGGTTACTTCACTGGTGAAATAAATATGATCATTATTTTACAAGTAAAATAATAATGATCATTACTACACTAGTGAATTTATAATGAACATTATTTCAGTTCACATTCATCTGTGTAAGTTTTCTTACTTTCGGGTTTAAGTCGCGTTTCAGTCATCGGACTTTTCCGTCTTGAGAATGCTCCCTGCAATGACGAGCGAAACGTTGGCAACAACCAATAAACATACGCGACTTAAACCCGAAAGTAAGAAAACTTACATCGACCTCAGTCGCGAAAGTCTAAATTCTA
>JARJDX010080625.1:0-24708 GCA_030264735.1 Gymnusa sp. GC000175
ATTTCGCTACACACAAAAGTGCCACGGCCCAGTGGTTGGGCATCACTGCCCTAGAGGGTTAAATTTATCAAAAATCAATAGAGATACGTGCAAATTACTTTGCCTAAATCTGGCCAGGGGTAGAAAAAGTCTTTATTTTAGTTTTGGCCATTTTGAGGGGTGAAAAATGGTAAAAATTTTGTATGCGATTTTAGCAAAAGTTTCGAACTCTTTTCGTTATATCGCAAAAAGTATTTCAAATACTTGAAATCCTTAAAGCTGATGTTCGTACCCTACTTTAGCACCGCTTATTACAAAAAACAATAATTATTGCCTGATTTTGGCATTTTTCACTTTATTATTCAAATTTTTGTACCAAAAAAGTGATATTTCTTTGGTTTTTTAAAAATATTTTAACAACCACAGAATCAATTAGTTATCAGCGCTTCAAAATATATTTTTTTGTTACAAAATGTGCCACTCGGGGATTAGATTCGTTTAAAAATAAGGAAAAGATGAACGTTTTATTTGCCTAGATCTGCACATTGGTAAAAAAAAACAAAAAAAATCTGTTTGGGCCATTATGGAAATTGAAAATTTAAAATCGCTTAAAATATTGTTTTTTAGCATTAAATAATGGTGTAGATTACGTAAATATCTGTTATTTTTACTTCTTCAATTCCCTAAATTGCATTTTTAATAATAAGGTATCTGCTAAACGTGCGATTTCACAAAATTTTCACATATACCTGGATAAAAATTCACAATAGAAAGGAAAATTAAGCATTTTCGATAAATATTGTAAATATTATTAAAAATTTTAGTAGCTTGAAATACAACCAAAAAACTACGGAAATATAATATTTGAAAAAAGATGGGCCAAATAAGTTTTTTTCATATTTAATTTTTACTTTTTTTAACTTTTTTAACCACGAACCCATTTAGGACGCAACCCCTAGTTTGAGAACCGCTGTTTAAAACCTATTTTATAATTATTTTCATTCCGCATTAGGCGTTTTTCAGTAATTTGTTGTTAAAAATTTTCTAAAAATTATATTTGCTTTACAAGGATTATAAATGTTGTCTTCAACATCATGTTAATTTCACATGCAAATTAAAATTTAAAACTTTCAAAGCTCATAATTTTAAATTTAATTTAATTAATTTATGAATATGATCTTGACAACAAGATCAACAACAACAACTCAACAACATTGAGACAGTCTGCTTTGTTATTAATAAGACAATAAAAGATTGAAATAACCGTCTTAATTATTAATAAACCAAGCAAAATGAGAATTTTATAAACAAGACATCAGAAACGTTTATCAATTATCTTTTTATTGACATGAACAAATTGTGATAATTACGCATTTAATTCACTTAAAATAATTAGTTATTTTTGCTCACTTCATTCATTATTGCTTCAACGAGTATTGTTGTTAATAGGCACAGAAAAATAACCGTAGAATAATCAGGAATCATTCATTATATGAATAATATGGATGTTATGTAATTTATTAATTGATTGTGTTTTAATATTTACAAACAATATTAGATATGTGGGGGAATATAACCTACAGTTTGGAAAGAAGAAGTCTAAAAGCCCTGCAATACACTTCAAATTTTTAATTTCTAAAATAAAAATCGTCGTACACATCATTTACCTTTTACATAGTCTCATTTTGTAAATTGCAAAATGGGTCACCTAATTTAAAAAGATGAACCCTAGATACAAACAAAACTAATTTAAAAAGTATTTTCATTCCACACACAACCTCAAAATTTGGTAATGTTTGGTTAACCTGCTTAAAAATGGCAACACTTTGGTTTTTGGTTTTTTTCGCAAATATTTCAAAAACTATTATGTTTATGGAAAATAACAAATTCTCCTGATGGTTATTACGCTATTATTTTATATAATTTCAGATTCATTGCGTATAATGCAGATTTTTTTGGTAGGAATCTCTCACCTTTTTATTTTACTATTACAATAATTGCGTTGCAAGTAAACGTAAGAGCCTTGAAACAGTTTTTTATCCATTAAAAAGTGCTTACTGCCAATGCAAACAACGCCAAAAAAAATGATAAAATTAGTTGCGAAATGCCCAAAATCAATATTTGCTTTTAACACACCTGAAAATCAATAATTTTTGAATGTAATTATTTTAATAACTCAATTTAAATGTTGTTCAAATTTTTTATCAATGACATGTAGACGTAAATAAAAACTAGTTTTTCATAATCTGCTGTAGACTAGCTTTTAAATCAAATTCCAAATATTTATCTTAATTTGATTTTTGTACTACGTCTAAGGAGTGTTCCAAATTATATATGTATTAATAAAGTGCTCAAGCTTAGATGACAATAAAAAAAAACACAAAAAACAAAAAAAAAACACAGAAGCACTTTAAATATCCATAAATATAATTATGTTTAACAAAGCACGTCATCCAATTTACTAAATTATAAAAAGAGAGCGCACAACTTAATTCGAAAATTTAATTTTAATGATCGACTTCTGGGATATAAATTTTCCATTTATTCAAGTCTTAACAAAGACAATTACTATTTATATAATTTCTATTTAATTGTTTTCAATAGAAGTAACAACAATTGACGTTTTTTAATCTATTTTATAAATAGAATATTTTGGAAGGTTTAAAGGTACTAAGACCTAAAAAAGTTTGTATATTATAGAAAGAAGTAGAGAAGAATAAAATTATTTAGCTCAAAATACTTTAGAGGGGTTGCCCAAGACACACAAAATCCCACAAAGAAATGAATATATGATAGAATGAAAGAGAGAAGAATAAAATGTGTTAACACGAAATTCGTTTAAAGCAAATATATTGTTTTGTTTTATTTAATTGGGGTGGCTCGACCAAATATTTTTTATAAGCGTTGCAATAATTAAAAAACGCTTATGTGCGGTTCTATAAAGGATGGTTAACTAAATTTAACAATTAAAATAATTTAACTGCTCCATATAATATTTAAGGTATTAAATCGTCAGTTATAACTGAAGATTTGTGCTTTTTAAAATCAAGGATAAATGTGTTTTTAAAACTTTTTTTCTTCTTCAAGTGCCATGACCATTATATACTAATACAAAATTAATTTAAGGCGATAAAAATGCAATCCATAATTATGGCAATTTTTGCGTGTTAAACGTTTTGCAATGTGAATTTTCTCCGCTTTATTCTTCTTACTAATTTGTTGGAGCATAACGATTAAAACATTTTTTCTTCACACCTGCAATTAAGTACGTGTTTACAAAAAAATGCACTTTCATGCAGAATTGCAAGGATATGAAAGTAAAATGATTTCAGTAAACCATATCGCAATTAATAACGTGCACATATTGTGTTTTGTGCAATTAATTAGACTTATTCGTTTTCTTTAAGATCGTTCCAGGTCGGGAATTATTTGCTGATTAGTCAGAGCTCATTAATATTTCACACATCCAAGTGTGTAATAAAACACATATCGCAATGCACGAATTATTTTAGTTTGATTTTTTATATAAATTTAATTTTAAATAAATTATGAAGCGACCCAACAAGGGTATTTGGTGCCCCTCTTCATTTATGAAAAAAACAAACAGTTACATGACAAAATTTAAAATAAAAACGTTGTTTGGTAAAAATCTTTTATATCTTGTTCTGAATTTATTTAAATTTGAAATAAAAATATATCCAAAGCACATTTCAATCAACAATATTTTATATTAACATTTTTTAAGAGATGATTCAAATATTTATTGTATTCATAACCCAATCTTTCATCAAACTTCTAAAATCTATTTCTAACTACTCCATTATTATCGTTATTTAAAACAGGAAGAAATAAAAACTTTATGTAATCAAAAAAAAGTGTAAAATCGAAAGTTATTGTATAAACAAAAAGAAAAAACCTATCATCAAGCTAATTTACATTTCCTCCAAATTTTGGAACAAATTTATCGTTAAATCCGCACACAAATAGAGGAAACCGCATTTCCGCCATCACTTTTACTTTTATTTAAAAAAAATATAAAACGCTTTCATCGCAACAAATACCTTGTAATAAATAAAAAATATATTTTTCACTAGCAAAACGACTAAATAAACGTTTTATTTTCAGGCGATTTACTAGTGCTTCTTGGGGCAGAAAGACGATGGATACCTAGAAGGGTAATGGTCCGAGGAGGACAACTTTTATTGGGAACAGTTCAGGGACAATCGTGTTCAGGAATAAGGATTCCACTTCGGCAATTAAGCCTACGTGCTGGACCAGTACCCAACAGTCTTTCTCTCATTAAAGGACAAAGCATATTATTAACATTGCAGGTAATAAAATTTTACTTTAACACAGTTGTTGATAAATAATCGATCAGCTAACTAGTTAATTAATTAGTCAGATACATCTTAGTTAGTTAGTTAATTCGTTAGTTAGTTCTTGAGTTCGTTAGTTAGTGTATTAGGGTCTAATCTTGAAATCTAATTTCGACCCACTTTATCATATCAACTTGAAGCTTTATATACAAACATACATAGTTCTGATGCTAATATAATGTGGACAGACTAAAATTGCATTATTTTAAAAGCTGATTAAAAAAATTAACTTAATAGTTTCAAAATTATAAATCGTCAAATCCGTTTGCTCAGTTATAAAAACGTAAATCGGTTTTCTTAATTAATTCTTGCACTTTACCAGTTCACAATTTATTCCTCGCAAGAATTTTTATAATAACAAAATATCTATAAGCTCAATCACCAATTATTTCACAAGAATATTTTTTTATTACTTGGCAGTTTGTCCTTGTAAAAGACATGAGGGAATGTGCTAGTAGGATGCACAAACTTGCATAATAACACTGAGAAGAAAACATAAAACTATTTAATCTCGTAAATCTTAAATTGGCATTGATTTATATTTGAATGTGCTTCGAACACAAATGACATTTAAAAACGATTGAAACGCCGAACCACACGCATGACTCGCATCCTTTAATCATGGACTTAAATTAAAATTAAAAAAACATTAATAAAAATAAAACAACAGTAATTGTGAGTGCAAATTTTGCCCATATAATGTGGCACATATCAAAAAATATAAATAAATCAGCTGCCATTTTGGACTTATGACGTCATTGGTATATCATAAAATGTGCCTTTCTTATAATTGGAAACGAAAACACAAATAAAATAAAAAATGATTATTAGTTTAAATACGAGTTTTAATTTTTCATCGAAGTAGGCTGATAAAATTTTGGAAATTTTCAAAAAGTGGACTGCTATTTTGAACTTATGACGTCATGATAATTCCTTATAAATAAAATGAAAATATATATATACACAAATAAAACTGAAAGGATTATGAATTCAAACGTTTGCTTTAAAATAAGGCAACATAATGGGACATATTCAAAAAAGTGTGCTGCCATTTTAAACTTATAATGCTATTGATATAATACTAAGGACTGGAAAACCAATCCATACACTTTAATTTTACTAATAACTAATTCACCCACTTTAAACCTGTTGTACCGTTGTACACTGCAAAAATTCTGCTAAATACCTTGGGACGACCCTTCATGTAAAACTAAAATGGCAGGAACATGTTAAGAAAAAAGAACAGAACTAGGTATTAAATACAAACATCACTATTGACTTCTGGAAAGGAATTTTCAGTTGACAACACAAATTGATAGTTTTTAAACTATTTGCAAATAACAGACAGGTAAACGAAACTTTACCAAAATTTAAGTTTGTGTGGGAAATTTAAAAATATGTAAAAATCTATAGGGTGTTTCATTCAAAATAGCTAATAGACTTGTCAACAGCTTATACTGCAATCCTAATATATACCAAAAATCATCTTAATTAGAGCGGTTTAGAAAATATTAATTATATCCTCTACTTTTTCTCAACCCTGAATATTTTAAAATAATGGCGTTTTTTTTAAGTGGATCGATTTTTAGGTAATAAGCACATTAGTGTATCGTAAAAGAAACCTGTGTAGTATAAATATAAAAAATACTTAAATAAGGTTTTGTCTATAAAAATTTACAATTTAATAACTTTAATTAATAATGTTATTTTTATTTTTCAGACCACAAATGAACGTTCATTTGATTTGTGGGTAAAAACAATAGCAATCGAATTAATCCGCCAAACGCCATTAGAATCCGTGAAATATTTAGACATCCTAACACTTACAGAAGATAACGAAAAGAAAAACAGGGATTGCAACTCGAATTACCTTGAGGAAAAACGTCACCAAGAACGCAAAGAAGAAATAAACCCTTGCAATTCCTGCAAACCCGTGATCCACTTCGCAGAATGCGACGTAAACAAAAACACCTTACAAACTAACAACAACCTACCACAAAAAGACGCGGAATCAACCGTGGAAGTCTTACTAAAAAAATGCCAAAGTTCAGAAAACTACGTGCCAGTTAAGGAAAAACTTGTACTCTTCGAATCTTTATGTAGGATTGGAAGAGTGCACAGCACTGAAGATGTCTCGGCGAAAATCAATGTGGTAACGAAACGGGCTAGATCCATGCATGATCTAACTTATTGTTTCTCTACGGGCGGTGTCAGGGAAATTTGCAAATATTTCGAAACCAAATTGGACGATGAAAACACGCATGTGACGGTAGCGAGAAAACCCAAAAGATTTATCAATTCAGATTCTAATCTTAGCAGTAAAGTTAATGTTACTTTTAACAGAAAATTACAAAATGTCTCGTACGCTTAATTAATTCATTGATTAACTTTTTAACACATGTAAATATTATTAATAAGATTGATTTATACATGCGACTAAAATTATTATTGATTGTATGCATTTATATATTTCAGTGATTAAATTGCATTTACGTAGTTTTATAATTTATTTATACCTTCATTTCCTTCTAGATTTAAACCATATTATATTTTGTTCTTAGTCATGTTTGATTATTTTACTTCCCCTCTTTATGAAGTCTCGCACAAATCCATGAATTTTCAATAATTTTCTCAAACTTGATAGTTTGAAGCGCATAAACTGTAAGTCCCATGTTTTTGTAAAGGAACATACCAAACGCAAGAAAATAATCAGTAAAAAATATACCCTAATTCCTTATTGGTATGTATTTTTTTCGAATTTATACAAAATTATAAGATTTTTATAGAATAATTTGGAAATTTACAGATAATGTCAATTATTATCAAAGAAAATTAACCAAAAAAGTTAAAATAATATAATAAGGAAATAAACTGCAATTTTTAAGCTTTGAATTAAAATTAAATTTGCGAAATTTGTTAGTGGCGCCATCTAACAAAAAACCACCAAAGGGCTACGTCAAAAAACGAGAAATTAAAGCACCATATTTTCACCTATTGGAAAAAACATGAACTGCTACCAAAATTTAATAAATAACTAATTCAAAATGCAATTATATTAAGAGTCGTTATAAGATAAAAAATAATTTACACTAAAAGCACTATTTATTTAATTAAACATATTTATTTCAATTGATTGATGGCAATTTATTTTATTTGTCCAAACTTTTAAACATTTCTTATTTAAATGCAAAAGCTTATTCTTTCAAGTATTAAATCAATGGAACAAAGCAGCTGAAAGTAATAAAAATTTATTAGCTAAACGTGCTAGAAATTTTTAGCTGAGAAATTTGCATTTCAATAAATCAAGTGTAGTTTTACCAAATAATAAATTATTTTTTAATTAGTATGCTCTATTTAAAACATAAGACGAACATTAATTAAAAATAAATGTTTAAGAATTTTAAATGGATCCAATTTTATTCCAGAAACGAATCAAATTTGTTCAATTAAATTCTAATAGATGTCATTTGATGTAAAAGTATTTTTGCTAATATCTACCACATTTTACTAAAATAATAGGTTTTAAATGCTTAATTTTTGTTTTATGTGCATATTTTACCTATTTTATTTATTAAAAGATTTTAATTATGCTTAATTATTAAGATAATTTGTTATATTCACGTAACAGTTTACGGAATTTCCGATAGGGGAAAGCCGAACACAATTTTTTAATTGGCAGTTCACCTGTTTTCCGTAAGATGGCGCTAACATTTTTTTTTTTAAATTTCACAATTTAGACCTTTAATTACGTTTTGCTAGATTAAAACATATTATAATAATAATAATTCCACTAAAACGAAATGTATACTTAAAATAAATTATTAGTGTTGGTTTAAATTTCAAATAATTGGAACCAAAAATGTTCTCCCGCAGATTTAAAAATTAGAGCTTATATTATCTTAATATAATGAAATTGTCTACATTTTAGATTACTTTGTTTAATGGGGAAAAGGTGTGTAGACCAATTTTTAAAAAATATGCAAAAAAATTATTTTTCATTCAAAAACTTTATTACAAATCTTATTTTTTCATTGCAATTTTATGCATATTGGATTAATCACATTATCTAAAGTCTAGCTGGGATAGTTTTTTTAACCAAAATAAGAAAAAAGTTTGTTAAGTGTCCAGTGATCAAAAATTCTTTTCTCTTCTTCTCATCTCATAGCCAAAGTGTATATTTATTTTTTATGGGCGATTTTTCTCTCCTCTTATTTCATGGCAAATATAGAACTATGTCAGTCTGGGTGACCTGACATTCTTCTTTCTTCTCCTTGCCTTCTATTTCCATGGAATAAAAATAAAAACAATTCTCCATCGATATTCTTTACTCTTCTTCTTTGCTTCTCATATCATTGTTTCCTACTCTGTCTCGTGAAATTATTACATAAAAATTTCTCTGGATAGAACTTTCTACCCTCTTCTCCTTGCATCATGACATTCTTCTCTTTTCCTTGCATCATGACATTCATCAATATTCTCCTCTTCCTTGCTTCTCATCATAAAAATATAAAAATTATTGGGTAACCGGACATTATTTTCTGTTCACAAGGTTTCCAAAGTGGGAAATCCTTTTCCTTAGTTTGAACCTTCCTTCCTCTCGGCCTTAGTCTCGTTCACATACTTCGTTGGTATTCTATAACAAAGTATTGGAAAAAACCAAGACTAAATACTTCGTTTTTAAATGTGTACTTTGGTGGTCTCTATAGTACAAGAACTGAAATGGAAGTACCGGACTCTTTTTAGGCTCTTTTCTTATCGACTCATTCGTGTAATGAATAAACGCAGCAAAGCCTAAAATCGTTTCTTATACAAAAACTTACCAATTTTGAAAAAAGCCATAGCTTTTTATTTATTATTTCCGTTAATCCAAAATTTATAATATATATAATATAAAATACCCAATATTTGTTCTGTCTTGATTTAACAATCAGGGTAGAACATCATTACGTAGTTGCTTTCAATTTGTATATTTTATTTAAGAAAAGAATAACATACAAATAAAAGTGATATTATACAATTTTGGCACGATAAGTTGGTCATTTTTAAGCCGTTACCGTGCTTTAAATATTTACACTATATTTTTTATAAACTTTAACAATTCATCAAATGACTTATAAAAATTCACTTACAAAAAGAACGTGATGTATAAAAAAACATTAGCCTTAATGTGTTTTCACTACATAATAAATTACGCTTTATAACAAAAGAATTAAAACTAATCATTAATCCACAAATTATATCATATTAAAAAATATATTTCATGTAATATCTAAAAAAAAGTTTTTTTTTAAACCTACCATGACCTGAGACTATATTTTTTTCGTTTCATTTCATTGCTAAATAATTTGAATTTATAAAAATTTATCACAACATGATTTTTAAATACATAGTACCTTACCCAAATGTTATAAAAATTTGAGTATAAAATTAAGGGGCAAAAATAAATAAATAAGTTAAAAATTTGTGCACACACCAATAAAAATTATTATTGAGGACCAATTAAAAGATTTGCATTTAGGGAAAATAATACGGGTCCTGCCCATTATGATTTGTGCGAAAATAAAATTTTTAGTGCGAAAAATTATAACCATATAACGCCTATTTAAATATTAATAACAATAATACTATGAAAAAAAACTTTTAACCCTCTTTATCTAACAATTCCGAAGTGTGTTCTAATGAATCAAGAGTATCATTAGAGCTCGAATGTGTAAGGTCTGTTAATTCATCTAGGTGTTTCTGCCTTTTCCTAACGTTCCAATGAAGACATTCGGCCAAAGAATCGAACCAATCGGAAATTTGATCTTGGGCACAAATACTAGGTACTGGATATATGGATGTTGTCACGCGTAAACTATGGATGAAAAAAAATTAAATTTCTGTTCATCAATAGCGCCACCGCCAAAAATAAGCCTTGATAAGCAAAATGGGTAAAAGCAGTCGTTAATAAACAAACAAATGAAAATAAATAAATTCAGCCAGGGAAAGTTTCAACTGCCACAAATAGTCCTAAATGTGGAAAGAAATAAAGACATTGATTGTGAGTTTTCCAGCACCATTTATTCCAAGCGCACGCAGACAATTCAAAATGTACATTATTTACAATAAAAACTAAAATTCTCAATAGGTTTTTCATTTCAATCAGCAACTATAAAGCAGGGGAGTCATCTAATTTATTTATAATATTCCCTTTCCTAATCAAAAGCTATCTGCGATCTGCACTTGGGTAAATCTTATATCTATGTTATAGAGCCGGATTTGTTTCTTTTGAGCTACTAGGCAGAAAATATTACTGCGCCCAAGTAAAAAGTTTGGAGCCGCATACGTTTGTACTTAAAACTAATTTATATATTAGTATATTTTATTTATATGATTTATATATTTATGAATTATGAAGCAACAAGCGCGACTAGCAACTGTCCATAGTACATTCATTTTTAATACGGAGCGTGCATAAACAATGTTCAATGCGTGATCCGCACGTGAATTCCTCGTGTGATCGTTTTTGTCCGGATATCTATGTACAACACCTTCTGAAAATAGGGAAAAAAAATATGGCGGTCAACGAAATATCATTACACGATCAATTGGTAGATTGATATCGTCGTATTTACAGCTAGAGTTTCTCAAGTAAAAGTTGGTACAACCCGAATTGATTTTTGATTGGTAAACGGCAATCGGCAATTATAATAGCAATAGCCAAAGTCGGCCTATCAATTACTCTTATTGAAAATCATACTTTTGACTAGTTTTAAATTGACCCTCCCTTTTATAGTTTCCATTGAATATAGCCAAACTACCGCTTGGCTTAAAATGGTAACCGTTGTTCTTACCCTCAGTAGAGGAACTAGATTGACATCCCCGCTGTATATGCTCTAAATTATTATATTTTATTTGAGAATTTTATTTTAAGTAACTTTGTCCATTTGTAATAAACGAACCTATCTCCTGGTTTAATCTCAAGTTGATTCCTACCATCGAAACAAACATAACAGGAACTTCTGGCTTCCTTACTGGGAGCTATCTGTAAATAAAGAAAACCACAAAGCTATACTAAAAAATAACTACAAACCAAGAAAACAGCAATACTGCAAACAAAAAGAAAATTCAAGGCGGTGGCTGAAATAAGTCTAAAAAAATTTCCGTTTATTTTTCTTCAAGACCTACCTGTCTCCATGTAACAATTCTTGACGATTTCTGCCGTCGAATGATACCCAGGAAGTGTTTCTACTATCAGGGGATACTGAAATCTGAATAAAATTTGCAACCTAAATTTTTGTGCGTAGATTAATTGGGAATAATTGACCTTTTCGTATTGACGTAATCGCATAATTTATTAAAATTTATTACGATTTAATAGAGCACGAAATTGCATTAATTAAATAACCAAATATCTACCGCATACGCAAGTGTAGATAATATATTTTTGTTGATAATAAAATTAGATAAAACTCAACTTAATATATGAGCATAAAAAAAATTATAAAAAAATATATCAAGCGAACATTCTTATCTTGTTAGGAGTCTTACTCTGCTTTGTTTGTGCTTACATATTTCTACAAAGGTAAAGTGAGTAAGTGAGTATTTTAAAACGAAACTAACCTAATATAAGAAAATTTAAAACCCCCAATTGTTTTAAACCTACATAAGTTTAGTTTCGAAAATTAGGTTATCGTTGAGGTAATGTCAAATTTACCGAAACCTCGTTAAATGGGCAGAGATGAAAATCTTTCTTTTAAGAATTTCATTTGTCAAATTGAAATTTTAAACTGTAATACCACGAATAAGTATATTAATCTTGTATATTTATTTACCACAAAATTGTGTTTTGCATCACAACTGAATTGTAAATAAAAACAGAATTATAAGATTTATTCAACCAACAAGTATTATTTAATAGAAGCGTTTCACGGACAAACAGTTGAATTTGTTGGGAGTATTTCCAAATCGTTTTATCTTGACACGGTCAATAATTTGACTACCAACACGCGTTAAAAAATACAAATGAAATTGTTCATAGTAATACCATAACTTATTTGAATACTTACGATAATTCTGTCGATTTATTTACAATGACAATTCAATCAAAATGACCGTTAGAATTAATAAGTGATAATCTTGACAAAGTTGTATTTATTTTGGTTTAAAAGCAAGAAATTGCAAATTAATTTTTTACCTTTAATTCGACACCAGCTGGAACAACAATGGGCCTAAAACTAAGCGAATGTGGACAAATTGGAGTAACCATAATGGCTGGTACACTTGGATGGATCATTGAAGCACCAGCAGCTACAGCATACGCAGTGCTTCCAGTTGGAGTGCTCACAATCAGTCCATCACCTTGTACGGAGGTAATATGTTTTCCATCCAAAAAGAGATCTATATTTGATAAATAAGGCGAAGGCCCCCTATCCACAACAACTTCATTAAGCACCAAAAGATTCGTTGGAGGTTTGCGCGCTTTTAGCTCGTTCAATTCCTATTTGAACAAAAATTACGAATTTTTACAAAAATAACCAAGACAAATTTTTATAAGAATATATTAGGACGAATTGAACCTAATTTAAATTAGCACGTACTTCCGCCTCGCTTTTTTTCATCACGATACATCTCAATCTGCTTCTCAGTGTAAGAGCAGCGTTTCCTTCTAGGACGTTGTTGACTTGGTCTTGAAAATTGTCGAATTGGAAAGGCGTGAGGAATCCCAAAGAGCCCAAATGGAATGCCATTACCGGTGGCACTGATTGTTGAAAAAGGTGGCTGGCGTATAAAAGTGTGCCGTCACCTCCCAAGCATATGATAAAATCGATTTTATCCGTCAAATCGTCTTTTCCGTCTCTGAACGTCATTAATTTATCTTTGATTGTCGAAAATGCAGGATATTGGTCCAAAAGGGTTTCTTCCATCACGGCGGCTTCCACGAAGACCACCATGCGTTTTTTCTAAATGAAAAATTACATTATATGGAAATATTTGTAAATTTCCTGTAAAACGTTTATGCAACAAATTTAAATCACGTATTATCCACAAATAAACAATGGGCATAAATAAATGTAAATATGTTTTTCGTTATTTTATTTAGATATAAAGTTGTGGTTAAAACTATAGTAGATTATTGACAACAGTTCTTATTGTCTGCGTTTTACAATCCTTACAATAACAAATTCTTCATATTTATAAATAATTATTTTTACCATATTGTTATTTAAAATGTACTTGACTCACTTTTACTTTAAGACACGGTCTTAAAAAAACATAAATTAATAAAGAGTAGATTTAGCTAAAATTTTATTCTTTTGATTCTAAAAACTATCCAGCAAAATAGCCCAGAAATGTTAACTTGAAATGGTTTAACTCATTTTCCACGACCAAATAAAGCCATTAAGGTATGTATTATCATTTAAAGTCCAGCATTGAGAAACTAGACAGAAAAAACGAAAACAACACCGGAAGAAATTTAACCAAACAGAAGAAAAAAAGAAAAAGCTCGCCGTGAAATGATGACATGATGTGGAAAAAGAAAAACGGCACATTTTTGTGTTCCACAAATACTTTGGGAACACTTATGCATAATTCTTACATTAAATTCGCCAACAGTTTTTGTTTTAATCAAAATTTATCTAATAACCTTGTCATTTTCAAAATAATTTAACCATAACTTTCACATTTATAAAAATTTACAGTTTGTTACTAATATTGATAAAATATCATGTTTACACAACATCCACATTCAATGATTTGGAAAATATTATCTAACTATTCACTATCTTACTGGTATTTGCACACAAAACTAGGAAATAATTTAAATTATTAATTGTTTGAATTGAACGTAAAAATAATTATTTTGCACCTTGATAATGAGCAAAACATAAAATATTACTCCCATCAATTTAAGCCTTGGTAATCAGCAAAAATTAAATAAAAACATAACTATAAGAAACAAATTTCACAATCTTTTGATTAATTTCACTACATTTTATCAAAATAAAAAAATAAATCGAAAGAGAAATGTGACGAAAATATTTCCTGGAAATTATAATATTTAGGTAATTACGATATTTTTATACCTGACATAATTTCAAGGTCTACTAAATTAAACAACTTTTATCTTTATTTTTACAACCATTGTGAAAATACGCTCGTTCACTAATGTAATATTTAAAAATAAAAACTTTTTAATGTTTAATTTGATGGAAATATTTCGTTAAATAACTACAAATTGATAATTAGCCACGTATAAACAGATGCGATACCAGCGTTTGGTTCTAAAGGCGCCTACGATATTGAAAAGAGCGATGAATAGAAGCAATTGTCGAACTATGGCCATGACAATAAACTCATCATGATTAGGACTACTCTCACTAAAACAAAATGAAGGATAATATGTTATAAGTATATTGAAAATGTTGTATAAATAAGGGTTCTTGGTCTATTGCTCAACAGACTGTGGGATACTGAGAAAATTTTGTCGACAAATATTTGCGTGTCAGACTTGTGCCCGAAAGAACAGTTGCTTGATTGCTCGAAAGACTTATGCTCCATAGATATTCGATATTGATCCGGGCACCATAAATAATACAGGGTCCCAAATCTTACTTTTTAATCCCGTATAGCGTATATAAAGCAATAATTTATATTGAAATTTAGATGAGAATGTAAATAAAAAAATACAGGCTACCACGTCTTTCTGCTTAACCCTGTATACAAAACTGCCTTAATAAGAGTAATTCGGTAAAAAAAAACTAGCAAAAATATCATCGAATGTCATAATAAAATTTTTTGAAATATTTGCTTTAAAATTCAATTGTCTCTCTTTACTTACTTACATTTCCAAAGTCATTAAAAACACATAAAATTTAATTGGCGTAAAATTACTCACACAAATAAGCCATTGCACTAATTGGACAAAAGGTGATAAAACAGTGGCGTCCCTGACTTTTTTTATAACCAAAACTGTGAGAGGCGGTTTGTACCAGGTCAGTCTTTGGCTGGCAGGGTCTTGTATTGTCCTGCAATTAAAAATAGCAATTAATTTCTAAAATAATAACAACCAAACGTAAACATATTTATATATGCATCGTACATACATGTAATGCCTTGTGCGGTGAATTGTCTTATTTTTAATTTCATTGTGATTTATATCAAAACGTTCTTCGTATAACGCCGGAGGCTCTGAACCAACAACTAATTCCCCGCTTGCCACCATTTTATTTTATTTTATATACAATTATCACAGATTTGTTTTTAAGTCCTTTTTAAATGCTTTTAGTTCATTGCATTATTTTATTTTGTGGCTTCTGTACAAAAAAAATTTCAAAATATCAAAATTTGTGCTCTAATTTAATAAATGATATTTATATGTGGCCTTTATACAAAATAAAATATGTTTATGCTAATAACTATTTATTTTGCTTTAATTATTTTACCCCGTTTATTATTCGTTTTCTATTTGGCCTAAGCATCCAAAATAATCCAAATCCAAAATGTGTGCTCTAATTGTTCATAAACGATTTTTAGTGCATAAAAACTCCTATTATTTTTTTAACAAAAATTTCCTAATTATTTTTGTTTTTAATTAATACTACTACCTAGTGGTGTATTAGTTTTATCATTTAAATTAAAATTTCCATAAAATGTATAGTCATGCAGTAATTTAAATTTTTTTGGTAGAGCATATATAATTGGGTTAAAGCCTTGCATTAATTACAATATATCATCAGTTATTAGGTAAGGTTAGGTTAATTTCAGTTCGCATTACCTTAATTATAATGAATTAACCTTAATTGGATTCTGCAAGATTTGTAGCTATAAAATAAATTAAAATGTGTTTCAAAACTATTAAAATAAAATGCATAAACAACGTATTGCACAAATTTTATATAAAGGTCACATACATTCAAAAAATTAAAATAAAAGCACAAAAAAATACTAAAATAAAAAACATACGCCTAAGTGGCACGTTTGGTCACAATTTTTTGCTCCCATTTCAAGCGACCACACATAAAATATTTAATTACATTCCACACAAGTGGATAAATAAAAAAAATTGTTTAGAAATCGGAATTCGATGAGAAGATGATTAAAGAAAAAATTGCACAGTTAACTTTTTTTGAGCCACTCTAGTCGCACTTTTAGACATTCCTCTACTAAACGCACGAAATTCGCGCCAGCACGAATGCGCCAAGAGCGTACTATCGCGACTGAAACCAAAAACATAAACACACGCTTATATAAATACGTATATACATAAAGCATATATTGACTGACGTGAAATTTTAATTGAATTGCAGCATAAAATATTAATACGCACGTACGTCGTATTAGTAGTCCAGAATATATACGATAAGATAAAAAGAATATAAAAATTTTAACGTTATTTTTGAAGTATTTTTATAAATTTATGAAAGGGCATTGTTCTTAAACACTGAAGATTGCTGTAAAATTAATCAAAATAAGTAGGGTCAACAAAATAGGTCTAGAAATAGTCCCTGTTATTTTTGCTCACATTTGAGCATCCAAATCAGTTGGCGAAGTTGTTTTATTAAAAACTCCGACTCCTTCATGACTCGCCCAAAAATATTTCTGACTACAGCTAGGGTAGTAAGAAGGTAGTAGCTTTTGGGACTACTGAGAGCTACTACCAACCACATACTCCATCTCATTTTGTTCGGCCTGCGGTAGTCATACATTCAAGTTTCCTATTCATTAATTTTGAGCTTAACTACATTTTTTTCAATTTCCAGTTAGTGCAGCCCCACCATTACAATTTCCCACCTACAAATTTGAACTAAATGTGGACCGCACCGAATTTTTGATTTTCAATGCTGCACTGCTTTAAAAAAAAGTTGACGATCCCTAGATTAAAGAATAAGATATCTCACTTCTCGCTACCCAGAGTTTACAAGACGTTTGCCAACTAGCCCCATAAACTAGAATAACTTTTTAAGTAGTAGTAGTGCTTGACGTTCTGTCTTGCATAACTTAACTGGAGACTTGAAATGATAGTATAATTTTATGTATAACTTATTGTAGGATTCTAGTGCGAATGAGGATATCTGCTTCTGTTACTATGAAAATGTCATCGTATGTGTTCTGTTCTGTGAGACATCGTTGAACAATATTTTCTCTTTGGTCACACCATTAAAGCTGAAAATAGACAAGCAAATCACTTAAATTAATAGAAGAATTCTAATGGGATGATCCGTAATTAAAAAACTGGACCAAATATCTTCATTTTACTACTACTTATGACTACTGAAAAATATAAGTCTTGTAAGTCGAAGTTTTTATAAATAAAGTTGAACCCAGTGCGAAATAAAGCGTAAAGTAATTTTAAACCAAGTAAAAATTGTAGTTGGAACAAGAAATATCAAGTTGAATTGGTTAGAACTTATCGCCGGACAAAAAATAAGCAAGTTAGCTATTGGCACACAAAATAAATTGGACGATCTAAGAGGAAAAGTCGAACTTTTCTACAAACAAACTTAATGGAACTTCCCTATTCGCCTAGGCACCGTAGTTGTCCTTGGCAACGAAGTTGGCTGAAAGACTATTTGGTGATCCACCAATAACTATGGAAGAGGATATTGTCCAACCAGTAGCAACCGGATATGCATATTTAGTGCAGCAGTTGCAGTTATCAATATTTAAAATGTTGCAGCATTGAAATAAATGTGCAAACGAAGATAATTTTGCGTAATCCTTTCAAAAAGATTTAAAAATGGTTAGTGTCAAGACAAAATCGACAACTGTCGAAAAATGCTTTGGCTTCTGGCATGATGCAACCTACATTAACTGACAGCAAGAAAGTATTTTCGATCGCCGATCATTTTTATTACTTTATCATAGATAAAGTATTGTAATCGTCAAAAAAAAGTGAGATTTTAGTGGCAATACACCTATTGAGGTCCCCTGAACAAGATTTGACCAAAATTAAAAAATGTCTGCGTGGATGTGTGAGTGTGGCGCGTTTTTGTGGGCAAGGTTTCTCAAAAACTATTAAAGATATCAACACAGAAATTCATATTTAAGCCTTTAACAATAATTGGAAGAGCTCAGTTACTTTGGGCTGAAATCCACCAACCGGAAGTGGTAGTTTATTGGTGAGGTTTTTCGGTTTTTTGCAAATATTTGAAAAACTATCAAGTTTATGAAAAAAAAACATAAGAGTACAAAAATGTATAGAATTAAATTTGAAACAAATTCTGTTATCATTTTTTCAAAATTTTACAGTTTAAAACTCATTGTATGATAAAGTCAGGTGGTGACCACATCAGATTTTTTTTGTTAAATCAAGGTACAACTTCTTGTTCCTCTGGCTCCTCATTCGGAGCATAGGGCGGGCATATATAAGTTTTTGCCAGGTGACGCAGTTCTGGGCAGCACTTTTGGTCATCGTCCATAACTGTTTTTGCTGCCCCAGCTCAACATTGACCGATCTTTTCCACGTCTGCTTATGTCTACCACGTTACCTCGTCCAATCTAACGCCTCGCGTGCTCTACTGCCAGAGTCTCGCCGTAAGGGATGTCCCGACCACCCAAACTTTCGACGACGGATCAGACGTTCAACGGGTTCCATCGGTTTATAGTTGTCAGGTCAAGTCTTTCGATACCAGCCATGTCTCATAACATAGAGTAGAACGCACATAACATTTGACTTAAGGATTCTTATTTTTAATGCTGTCGACAGATGATTACAGCTCCATATAGCGCGTAGCAAAGCAAAAGCAGCTTTACTTTGTTGATCCGATTGCAGCCATCCTATAGCGCCCCATCTCCGACATTTATTATACTCCCGAGATATATGAATTGATCGACGCGTCGTTATGGGTTTCCTTGTACGCGTTGTTATGTGTTTCCTTGTATAGGGTACAACTATTATTTTGTAAATCTATTTTTGTGTTAAATATGTGCACTTTACAGTGTAAAGTTTACACTATGATTTTTAGTACAACTACTTATAATTATAATAAAAAACGGTTAAAATTCGGTTGATCGGTTTTTTACTTTGTACCCAAAAACCAGAAAACCGATTTTTAACATTTTTTTACTGGTGATATTTACATGTATTAAATAGATTGTTTGGAAATCGATTCTTTTAAATGACTGCCATAACCGACATTTACAGTATTTATTTACATTATTTTATTTACAAAGTGTACACTTTTTGATGGATGTTGAGTTAATGAGTGCGTTTAACTCCTGAATGTTTAATTACCTTGTTATCCACCTAATTAATTTAAATTATTTTTTTATCAAGGTTATAAAATCAAAATCACTATAAATCAATAATTTAAATCAAATGAAAAAGCAATTTGTAACACTTAATAATTTATTTATTAAATTCCTACTACGCTTTATTGCAGACAAAATGTTACAACAATTTATCATGTCACACGTTTTCATAATAAATTTTGTTTGTTGTGACTTTATTTTATAGCAGTATTTGAGTTTTATTTTAAATTAGTTGCATTTTTTGTCGTAATTTGAGTAATTTTACAGATTGTGTAATTTATTAACATAAATAAGTGAAATGGCGTAAAAAATTCTGGGTGGTAATCAATTATTTTCAATGTGACCGAATAAAATATTAATATGTTTAAAATTTGTTGCTGTATTTGTGTTATTTATTGATTTCTTATTCTTTCAATAATTGTAGCAATTTATCATAAAATTTAGCTAATGAAACTGATTAAAGGCCATTTTTTTTTTTAATTTATTCTATCAATTTGATGTCTCTAAAAACATAATATTATTAAACGATTTTATGATTTCTACCTTCAGTGTTTCTAGAGCAAACTTTAAAAAGTACTTCTAAATAAATATGAATATTTAATGTACCAAAGTTTTAAAAGGCTGGATTATAGTGTTTATTTATCCATTAGCGAATACGCAGTATGTATAATCCAATTTAATTAGTGGAAAATGAAGAATAGTTACGCCAGCAGTAAACTAGCTTATTTCGAGAATAGGCAAAATTTTTTCCGAATTTTTAAAATTGGTACAGCATTTGTCGGTTTCTGGCTTTAAATGCTCATTAACCAAAGTGAGTATAAAAAGTTACACTTATATAGTACCTGATCTAACTTTTCCGTTATTTAAGAAATCTAACCATCTTCTGACCTTATTTTTACAGCGCCATGTATCAGGTAGACAAAAAAATAAGTTCAGTAAATTGTTTTTTGTTTTTAACGAGGAATCTGAATCAGCAATGAAAAATAGGGGTTCCCATTAAAAAAAATTGTGTTGACCTTGATTTAGCGACAACAGCGCCACCTGGGAGGAAAAAAAATAATACATAATTATGGCCCCCTTACGTACGATTACTTTTTATTCAGGTCATTTCTGCGTAAAATGTTCTGTTTTTGAAATATTTTCAAAAAACATGTTAAATGCCCCACCCGGTATATGAATACAATGAATGTCTACCGACTCGAGTTAGTTCACGATCTACCGCTAGACGGCGTCTCTTTTAAAGTTAATTCCCAATAGGTCACAGTTCATGTCTTGACATCGTTGGGCCAGGCCTTTTAGGAACAATAGCGCTTCACGTATGGCGACTCCTCTTCGGAACACGAATTGTATTTCACCAGTCTAATTTTTGCATTTTTGGTATATTCTGCTATGGATTACACACAAGAAAACTTTATGCGCCATTCATGGGGTAGGGTAAGAGGTAACTTAATTTCCAAGAGAGAACACTCACTTTTTATTGAAGATTTAAATTTTGTGGAAAAAATGACATGAATTTTACTAATAATCTTTTTCTTAATCATGGTAGGTAACGCTGTAATCGCAGAAATAACAAATCTTGCGATAATTTCTTCCTGCAATTACATCGCCAACTAAAGTAGTATATGTAGTAATATAGTAGTATAGAAATATGCAATAAAAAATTAAGGTTCCTATCTAAGATTTTAGAGTTGACCCCTAAGGGGTCAAAACCTTATCATTCTCAGAAACTATTTCTGATGCCAAAGTTGATATTGATAAAACTGTTGCCTTTCATCGTGTATCTCAACATCTGGTTATCCTTATTCAGTTCGACCTATAGGTAGATGAGATTACTTATGTGTCACATGTGAAGTCATAGGTGAGAATTAAGTGTTCTGTGGGGACCAGTCACCGTCAAATCATCATTCGATGATTCTACTTTTGGTAGAAGGTACCATCCCTACAGTGCAACCCAATACAGTTTTACAAATCTAGGCATAGTAACATGCCCGTATCTCCCTTATTTCTTCACAGGGTGAAAACAGGTGTTATATGGTAAATTTTATGTTTTCTGACAATTTCATTTTAATTTTATTTTCTTTGGCACTGGCCTTCAGCAAAATAGTGATATACTACTTTAAATCATACCACGATTGATGGTGTTTTTGCGAGGGGAAACTCCCTTAGGCACTGTTCGCCTTGATCTGTTTGCGTGTAAGTAAAGCCCGACTCCTACCGGCTAAAACCCCATGCTCTTCCGCCTCTTAGTGCTTTTCCGCTCCAATGTTTCCGTTATATATGAGAAAATTCAGAAAATGACCCTTAGTTTAGTTTATGTTGAGCGGTTTTTTTGCATGATTGTGGTAATCACGATTGAGTTGCAAGATTTCCCAGTTTTCTTATATTACTTGTCTCTTAGGTGTTATTTCTCTACCGAGTTTTTCGCTTGCTCATTTATTTACTTAATCCCATCTATAACATATAAATATAACATATTCCGGGCTATCTAATTTAAAAGCAGGTATCTGCCTCAGTAATTTTTATTTTCTTGGTATACGTTCTTCAAAATCCGTGCTCCGTCAGCATTGGGTTAGCCAGAAATCTAAGTTTATATTCCTGCTATTCCTGGTATTCCTGTTATTCCTGTTATGACACTTAGATCCACGTTCGATGTTGTCTAATACGCGTAGGCACATTTTTTTGCACAGCAATCATCATGTTTCTATCACCTTGTGCCAAATCGGTGACCCTTCTGTATTTGCCAGAAGCTTCGTTACAACTGCAAGTCTCTTTTTTGCTTTTTGTTATTTATTTAACGTGACTGTCTAGACCTCTACATTCTAGATACACCTCTAGGCACCTCATCGACACTAAAGGTCTAACCTCTGTGTCGCACACTATTTATTTTCCTTGTTATCCTTCATTATTACTGCCCAGATTAGGAAGAACGCAGTAACTGCAAAAATTTATAAAATTAAGATAGGGGTATTATTGGATTCGTTTTCTTTTAGATTTACTGTGTAAAGTGGCAGAATATTAAGTTTTCTACAAATTATAAGGCAGCCAGTTACTGCCTTTTCGGTTTTTAGCTTTATTTAAACGTAAAAAACCTATACGTATATACGTACCTATAACTACGCATACTATTAGTACAGTACAGTTCCTACGTTTTTTTTAAGCACAGCAGTTAAAGGGCTTCCTTTAAAGTCAGTTTATTACTAATTGACAGCTAGAAAGCAAGTCTTTCCTTCAGTTGGCTTTGCAGAACATTAATTTTTGATATCCAAAATGTGTAAATGATTAATTATTCAATAGTACCCGAACTTGTTGTGGAAAACAACCGCTTTAATTGAAAACAGTTATTTATAAATGTTTAAATTAAGTTTCCGTAACAACATTAGTAACTCTAACAGTTTATTAGGAACGGCGAAGACCAACTATTTATCAACATCCCCTCGTATAACCTATTCACCCGGTATGTACAGTACAGTAAGAATGTATTAAAATATATTTGGTTAGTTAGTTAGTTAGTTATTGTATTTGTTAGGATTTTCTTTTATAAATGGCTATCGACCGCGAGGTTCTTCTGCCGTATTGATTGTGGTGAGTGTGAGTGTATTACTCTGGACAGTGTGAGTATACTACTCTGGACAGTTGCTGCCGCCTTTTCCAAGTATCTTTAATTTTTTCCCAATGACAAACGTCAACCCAGTGGCCAGGGATCGAATCCGGAAACCTGTAAACCAAAAGTTTGTGTTCTTCCACTAAGCCACTGGGCTCTCAGTGTGACAGCACTATTTTCGTTAATTTTTAATAAATTATCCGAAATTTTAGTGAATATTTTAAGAAAGTTATTGATTAATCTTAAGGTAATTTGAGTTTGTATAAAATGGTAAGCAGCTAATGACCAGCCGTGAAAATGAGTGTTTACGACGATATAAATTGTAATTATCACCTCGAGCAGCGAATCCCAATTAAATTCATACAAGATTTTCATAAAGTGTAAATGACAATTAATTAAATTTCAATTATGATCGCTGCAAGTGTGTTGCGAGATTAATACCCGAGCGCACGCAGGTAAAGGTGTAATTTGCTACATTCAAAACATTCTCTTTTTTTCTCAAACTGTTACACGGGTCATTTAGAAACATTTTGTGTCCCACGCTATGTCCCACACTTGTCTGTCAATGTCCAGAACATTGTAATCACGAACCTATTGTTCTTCGATATTTACTTAAATTATTTCATCGGACACGAACGTTTAGTTCGGTCACAGTTGAGGCCCACAAAAAATATATTAATGGCTCTTTGAAAAGTTCTCAAGCCAAAAAATCAATTTATGTAAAAGATATCGATTATTATGAAATATCGTCGGACGTGTCGGGTTTAAATGGGTGGGTTTCAGCCGGCGCATGAAAATATGTAAAATAGTTGAATAAATAATCCTCGTTGACAATATTATAAATACTGGGGGCTTTCGAACAGAAGCGTTGTCACAGTGACAAATTGTATCACACGTAGAGAGCCATGAAAACACATGAAATATTCATTATACCAATATCACAAAACCTACATGAATATTTTAATACAACAAAAAAAAAATTATAATATGCATCTCTTCTTGAATTTCACATGACAACTACTAGAAACATTTTTTTCTTTGTGTCACCACATTCATAATATTCACACCGACAAATTACTTCTCTTATTCCATACACATTCATTTTATACAAACTATATAAAACATAAATATAGTTTTTTACAGTTTTTGTCAACGTTACTAAATTTTTTTAATTTTAAGGTTAGAATTCCATTGAGGTATGTAAGTTATTTGTCAATGATATGTGATGTCATACAATTATAGAGGATAATTTTTTAGGGGATTTATCTAAAATTGGGAAGTAGCACCACCTCTAGGCGGCGCTGTGATCAGCCAAAGAATGGCCGCGTGGCCGGTAATATGTAGTTCTTAGGTTATGTGATAAACTTGTCATCATATACGAATCAGAATCAGACGACTTATCGTGTACTAAAACCGATCTTCAATGAAGGACATATTTATTGCCGCATCTATAGGAGATATTTACACACTCATTCCCAAATTTTGGAAAAATAACGCACTGAAAATCACTAGTGTATA
>JARJDX010080640.1:0-16575 GCA_030264735.1 Gymnusa sp. GC000175
TAAAATTTATTTATTAATCAATAAATAATTTAAATAATATTTTTAAATAAATTTTATAAAATTAAAGAAAACTTAAATAAATTTATTCTTTAATTCTTTTATTTTTATTATTATAAATATTGTTTTATTTTAGTAATAAAAAATTTATTTTTTTTAAAAATTTTACATATAAAATTTATTTTGAATAAATAAATATTTTTTAATAAAATATTATATTTAAAAAAAAAATTAAAAATTATAAATAAGTAGTAATTAATTTTATAATTTTTATTTAGGTAAAATATAGTAATTAAATATATTATTGATAAAATTTGTGCCAGCAATCGCGGTTACACAAATAATAAGATTAAATTTTTATTATAAAATAAAGTTTAAATAAAAAATGTATTTAAAATAAAAAAACTCTTTAAAGATTAAATTTTTAAGTGAAATTTTAAATTTAATTAAAAATAGTTTTATAGTTTTATTTTTGAGACTAATAAATTTTTAAAAAAGACTAGGATTAGATACCCTACTATTTTAAATATAAAAATTAAATTTATTAAGGTATTAAAAATTAACTTTTTTAAACTTAAAAAATTTGGCGGTATTTTATTCTTATTAGAGGAATTTGTATAATAAATGATAATCCACGAATATCTTACTTATTTTAGTAAATTTTAAACAGCTTATATATCGTTGTCAAAAAAATATTTCAAAAGAATAAAAAAATTTTTAATAAAAATTTTTATTTTTGATGTCAAATCAAGGTATAGTTTATAATTAAGTTAATTATGAGTTACAATAAAAAAAATTATAAATGGATTAATAAATGAAATTTTATTTATAAAAGTGGATTTAAAAGTAAATTTATTAATAAAAATTAATTGATAAAAGTTTTAAAATATGCACATATCGCCCGTCGCTCTCGTTAATAAAAATATCTTTTTCTTTATTTTTATGAAATGAGATAAGTCGTAACATAGTAGAAGTACTGGAAAGTGTTTCTAGAAATACAATTTAAAGCTTAAAATAAAAGTATTTTATTTACATTAAAAAGATAAATGTTTAATCATTTTAAATTGAATAAAAAAAATTATTTAATTTTTTTTTAAAAATTTAATAAAAAATAAAAAAATTTAATTTTTTATTGTTTTAGTTTAAAATTTTAATTAATAATAGAAAATTACATTAAAATTTATAGTTTAAAGTATTGAAAAAGAATATTGAAATAAATATAAAATTAAATTTTAAAAAAGAATAGTTAATTTTTAGTTCCTTGTGTATCAGGATTAATTAAATTTTAAATTTAAAATTTTAATTTTTTTTATAATTTAAAAGATTTAAAAATTTTATGAATTTTATTATAAAATAAATATGATAAATAAATTTTTTGAAATTAAAAATTATTCGTTTTTAAATTTATATAATTTTTAAAGAAAAAAATTTAATTTTTTTATAATAGGTATTAATTTTTTTTTAAAAAAATTAATAGTTAATTTATTATTATAATAATATTTTAAGGGTTGAGCTTTAAATTAAAATTTTAAAAATTTTATTTAAATTAAAAAAAGTATAGTCTTAAGAATAGAAAATATAAAATAATTTGTTTTAATTAATTTTTATTAAAAAAATTTTATTTTTTTTTAATTTTAAGTTTGTTTATGTAAAAAATTATTTAAATTAAAATTCATAAAAAAATAATTATTAAATTAGTAAAATAAAAATTTTTAATTAGTATAATTTAAAAAGAAATTTAAATTTTATAAATTAGGCAATATTATTTTTAAATGTTTATCAAAAACATTTTTTTTTAAAATATTTATAAAAAATAAAGCCTGCACACTGAATATTTTAAAGAGCCGCGGTAATTTGACCGTGCAAAGGTAGCATAATCATTAGTTTTTTAATTGAGAACTGGAATGAAAGGTTTAATAAAAAATAATCTTTATTAATATTAAAATATTTGAATTTGTTTTTTTAGTAAAAAAACTAAAATATAAAAAAAAGACGATAAGACCCTATAAAGCTTTATAATTTTAAAATTTAGTAATTTATTAGAATATTTTTATTATTTTTTTTTCATTATTTAATTGGGGTGATTTAAAGATTTAATAAACTCTTTAATATTTTGTTAAATCATTTTTAAGTGTTTATATTTATTGATCCTAGAGTTTTAGATTAAAAAAATAAGTTACTTTAGGGATAACAGCGTAATTTTTTAGAAGAGTTCTAATCGATAAAAAAGATTGCGACCTCGATGTTGAATTAAGATAAAAATTAGGGGTAGATTTTTAATTTTTTAGTCTGTTCGACTATTTATTCTTACATGATTTGAGTTCAAACCGGTTTAAGCCAGGTTGGTTTCTATCTTTTTTAAAATATTTTTATTTCAGTACGAAAGGACCAAATAATAAATTTTTAATTTTCAAATTTAATAAAAAAAATAATATAAAAAATAATTTGTTTAAAAACTAAAAAAAACTATTTTGGCAGATTAGTGCATTAAATTTAGAATTTAAAAATATAAAAATTTTTATAAATAGTATTGATTTTAAATTTAGATTTTTATATACCTTTTATTAGAAGATTAATTTTATTAGTTTGTGTTATAGTAAGTGTTGCTTTTTTGACTTTATTAGAACGTAGGGTGTTAGGATATATTCAAATTCGTAAAGGCCCAAATAAAATAGGATTTATAGGGATTTTGCAGCCTTTTTGTGACGCTATTAAATTATTTACTAAAGAACAAGTGATTCCAACATTATCAAATTTTTTTGTTTATTATTTTTCTCCTGTTTTTTCTTTATTTTTATCTTTGTTTTTATGAGTTTGTATACCTTTTATTATTAAGCTTTATTCTTTTAATTTAGGGATTTTATTTTTTTTTTGTTGTCTGAGATTTAGAGTTTATATAATTATGATAGCGGGTTGATCTTCCAATTCTAGATACTCTTTACTAGGCTCTTTACGGGCAATTGCTCAAACAATTTCTTATGAAGTAGCTTTGGTTTTAATATTGTTGTCTTTGTTATTTTTATTATTAAGTTTTAATATGATTTTTTTTGAGTTACTTCAATTTAAGATTTGATTTGTTTTTTTTTTTTTTCCTATTGGATTAATATGAATAATTTCTATATTAGCTGAAACAAACCGAACTCCTTTTGATTTTGCTGAGGGGGAGTCTGAATTAGTTTCTGGCTTTAATGTAGAGTATGGGTCTGGAGGATTTGCTTTAATTTTTTTAGCTGAATATGCTAGAATTTTATTTATAAGAATAATATTTTCTTTAATTTTTTTAGGTTCATTAATTTTAAGAATTGGTTTTTTTTTAAAATTAGGGTTTATTTCTTTTTTATTTATTTGAGTTCGTGGGGCTTTCCCTCGTTATCGTTATGATAAATTAATATATATAGCTTGAAAAAGTTATTTACCTATTTCTTTATTCTTTTTATATTTCTATATTGGAGCAATAATTTTTATTTTTTAATAATTTTTTATAGTAAAAAGTTAATAGAAAATTTATATTTCTATGTTATGTTTTCAAAACATATACTTATTTCAAGTTCATTAACTAAAAAATTTTATTTTCTCATCATTTTGATAAAATGGGGTTTAAAATAAAATAAGAAAAATAAATACAGGTTAAGGCTTGTCCTGTTAAAATAAATGGTTCTTCTACTGGCCGAGCTCCAATTCAAGTTAATAAAATTACTGTAGTTAGTATTATTCAAAATAACTTTTGATTTATTGGGTAAAATTGTATTCTTTGGAATTTAAAATTATTAGTAAAAGGTAAAATAAATAAAATAGCGATTGATAATACTAGTGCAATTACTCCTCCTAATTTATTAGGGATTGCTCGTAAAATTGCGTATGCAAATAAAAAATATCATTCTGGTTGAATATGGGGAGGGGTAACTAAGGGATTAGCTGGGATAAAATTATCTGGGTCTCCTAATTCATATGGGGCAATTAAAGTTAAAAAAGTTAATATTATAATTATAAAAATAAACCCAAAAATATCCTTTAATGAAAAATAAGGGTGAAATGGGATTTTATCTATATTTCTATTAATTCCTAATGGATTGTTTGATCCTGTTTGGTGTAGGAATAAAAGGTGAATTATTGTAAAAGCTATAATTATAAAAGGTAAAAGAAAATGAAAAGAAAAAAAACGAGTTAAAGTTGCATTATCAACAGCAAACCCTCCTCATAATCATTGAACAATTTCTGTTCCAATAAGTGGAATTGCAGAAACTAAATTTGTAATAACAGTGGCTCCTCAGAATGATATTTGTCCTCAAGGTAATACATAGCCTATGAATGCTGTACCTATAGTGAGAAATAATAAAATTACTCCAATTATTCAAGTGTAAAAATATTTATATGACCCATAATATATTCCTCGACCAATATGAAAATAAATACAAATAAAAAAAAATGATGCTCCATTAGCATGCAGGGTTCGTAAAAGTCAACCATTATTAACATCTCGACAAATATGATTAATAGAATAAAAGGCTAAAGAGGTGTCAGCTGTATAATGCATTGCTAAAAATAATCCTGTGATAGTTTGAATAATTAAACATAAGCCTAATAAAGAGCCAAAATTTCATCATCTTGAAATATTTGATGGAGCGGGTAAGTCAATTAACGAGTTATTTATAATTTTAATTAATGGGTGTGTTTTTCGTATTGGTTTATTCATTTTTAATTTATTAATTTGTTGGTCGTAAGGGTCCTTTGAAAATATTTGTAATTTTAACACTTGCAATTAAAGTTAAAAATAAGTAATTTATTAATATTATTGAAATTATATTAGTTGGAAAATTAAACATTTTATTTAATAATAAATTATCAAAATTTAATAAATTTTTTAAGAAAAAAATATCGTTGTTTTCTTGGGGTTTTATTAAATTAAAAAGAATTGAGTTTTTTGTATTAAACAAGAAAAAAAATCAAAAAATAAATAAAAAAATAAATATAAATATAATCATGGTTTTTCAGTTTAATGAGAATTTAAAAATTTCATTAGAAGAAATTGAAGTTATGTATATAAATAAAACCAATATTCCCCCTATAAAAATTAAAAATAAAGAATAAGAAAATCAGAAATTAATTCTTATAGAACCTAAAAAAATAGAGATAGTTAAAGTTTGAATTATTAGAATTAATCCTATAGAAAGAGGGTGTTTTATTTTAAAAAATAAAACTCTAAAAAAAATAATTCTTATTAAAATCAATAATTGAAAAATTTTCAGAAAATAGTTTTATAAAAATATTAATTTTGGAAATTAAAGATATAGGGTTTCTTTTTTTTTCTGATATTTAAAAAAATTTTTTTTTTATTTTTGGCTTACAAGACCAATGTTTTTTTTAAACTATTTAAATTTATTTTTATGTTAACAATTTTAATATTATTTGTGTTAGTTTTTTTTAGAGGGGTTATTTCTTTTATTTATGTTTATAAGCATTTATTAAGAATGTTATTAAGTTTAGAATTTATAGTTTTAAGAATTTTTATAGTTTTATTTTTTTTTTTATCTTTATATAATTTTGAGCTGTTTTTTTCTCTTTATTTTTTAACTTTTTCTGTTTGTGAGGGGGTTTTAGGTCTTTCTGTTTTAGTTTCTATAATTCGTACTCATGGTAATGATTATTTTATAAATTTTTCTTTATTACAATGTTAAAAATATTATTTTTTATTTTATTTTTAATACCTATTTGTTTTTATAAAAAAAATTTTTGGATGGTCCAAAATTTAATATTTTGGGGGTTTTTTTTTATTTTATTTTTTAATTTTAATTTTATGTTTTTTTTTATTTCTATAAATTTTGCTTTTGATTTAGTATCTTTTGGTTTAATTTTATTGAGATTTTGAATTTGTTCTTTAATACTTATATCTAGAAGAGGTGTGTTTTTTTATAAAAAATATCTTCATTATTTTTTATTTAATGTTCTTCTATTATTATTATTTCTTTTTTTAACTTTTAGCTGTATAAATTTATTTCTATTTTATCTTTTTTTTGAAAGAAGATTAATTCCAACTTTATTTTTAATTTTAGGTTGGGGGTATCAGCCAGAGCGGTTGCAGGCGGGTCTTTATTTATTATTTTATACATTATTTGCGTCATTGCCATTATTAATTGGGTTGTTTTTTATTTTTATTAGAGAAAATACAATAAGTTTTTTTTTTTTAAAGAATTTTAGTTTAGATTATTTCTTATTTTATTTTTTTTTAGTTTTTGCTTTTTTAGTAAAAATACCTATATTTTTTGTTCATTTATGATTACCAAGGGCTCACGTTGAAGCTCCTGTTTCTGGTTCGATAATTTTAGCTGCTGTTTTATTAAAATTAGGGGGATATGGGCTTTATCGTGTTTTTCCTATTATAGTGTGGTTTTCTTTAAGATTTAATATTTTTTGAGTGGTTTTTAGTTTAATGGGGGGTGCTTTAGTGAGATTAATTTGTTTACGACAAATTGATTTAAAGTCGTTAGTTGCTTATTCTTCAGTAGCTCATATAAGTTTAGTTATTGCTGGGCTTATAACTTTAATAAGTTGAGGTTGGGGGTTTTCTTATTCATTAATAGTTGCTCATGGTTTATGTTCTTCTGGTTTATTTTTTTTAGTTAATTTATTTTATGAACGTCTAAGAAGACGAAGTCTTTTAATTAATAAGGGTATATTGATATTTTTTCCTAGATTATCTTTATGGTGGTTCCTTTTTTGTTCAAGAAATATAGCTGCTCCTCCTTCTTTAAATTTAATGGGGGAAATTGGTTTAATTAATAGAATTTTAGGTTGGTCTAAATATTTAATAATTTTATTAGGGGTTGTTTCTTTTTTTAGAGCTGTTTATTCTTTATATCTTTATTCTTTTAGACAACATGGAAAGTCAAGATTTGGCTTATATAGTTTTTCTTTTAGTTTTATTCGTGAATATTTAATTTTATTTTTACATTGATTTCCCCTTAATATTTTAATTTTAAAAAGTGATATAGTTGTTTATATGTTTTAATTTTTTTTTATTTGTGTTTATTTTATTAAAATTTAATATTACATAAAATTAAAGTTAGTAAATTTGGGGGTTTTATTAAGGTTGTTTAAAATTAGTTATTTTCTGTATTATTTTCTTTATTAAGGAAGGTTTATTTAAATGTGTTTAATTAATTTTGAATATTTTTTAATTTAAATAGTTTAAATTAAAATATTGATTTGTGGTATCAAAGATATAGTTGTTATTATTTTAGATCGTGGAGTTTATTTCAATTTGTTTATTATCTTTTATTTTTTTATTTTGTTTAAGATTAATTATTTTTTTTTTTAGTTTAAATTTTTTAGTTTATGAAATTGTTTATTTTTTTGAGTGAGAGTTTTTTTCAATTAATTCTAGAATGTTAGAAATAGCTTTTATTTTTGATTGAATAAGTTTAATGTTTTTATCTTTTGTTCTTTTTATTTCCTCTTTGGTAATTTTTTATAGAAAAGATTATATGGGGGGGGATTTATCTTTAAATCGTTTTATTTTATTAGTTTTGTTATTCGTTTTTTCTATAGCAATATTAATTTTAAGTCCTAATTTGATTAGAATTTTATTAGGGTGGGATGGTTTAGGCTTAGTTTCTTATTGTTTAGTTATTTATTATCAAAATGTAAAGTCTTATAATGCTGGTATATTAACTGCATTGTCTAATCGATTAGGGGATGTTGCTTTTTTATTAGCTATTGCATGAATATTAAATTATGGAAGTTGAAATTTTATTTTTTATTTAGAATTAATAAAAATGGATTATGAAATAAAAATTGTTGCCTTATTTATATTGTTTGCGGCTATAACAAAAAGAGCTCAAATTCCTTTTTCTTCTTGGTTGCCTGCTGCAATGGCTGCCCCTACCCCTGTTTCAGCTCTTGTACACTCTTCTACTTTAGTTACAGCTGGGGTTTATCTTTTAATTCGGTTTAATTTATTATTTATAGAGACTTATTTAAGAAAATTTCTTTTATTAATTTCTGGTTTGACTATATTTATAGCTGGCCTGGGAGCTAATTTTGAGTTTGATTTAAAAAAAATTATTGCTTTATCTACATTAAGACAACTAGGTTTAATAATGAGTATTCTGTCGTTAGGGTTTTACAAGTTAGCTTTTTTTCATCTTTTAACTCATGCTTTATTTAAAGCTTTATTATTCATATGTGCTGGGGTTGTGATTCATAATATAAAGAATTCTCAGGATATTCGAGATATGGGTAATTTGGTTTTTCATATACCTTTAACTTTATCTTGTTTAAATATTGCTAATTTAGCTCTTTGTGGCTTGCCTTTTTTATCTGGGTTTTATTCTAAAGATTTAATTCTTGAGAATGTTTTAATTTTAGATTTAGGATTGTTTTCTACAGGGTTATTTTTTTTCTCTACTGGTTTAACTGTTAGTTATTCTTTACGTTTATTTTATTATAGTTTTTTAAAATTTATAGGTCAGAGTTCTTTAAACGTTTTAAGAGATAATAGATTAACTATACATCAAAGAATAGCTTGTTTATTATTTTTTGCTGTTATTGGTGGCTCAGGAATTAATTGATTAATTTTTCCTTTTTTGCCTTTTATTTGTTTAACTTTTTCATTAAAATTATTAACTTTAATAGTTTGTTTTTTAGGGGGATTAATTGGATATTTAACATCTATGGTAACTTTTTATTTTGAAAAAAATTTTTCTTTGGCTTTTTTTTTTCTTTCTTTTTTTTCGAGTTCTATATGGTTTTTGCCATTTTTATCAACCAGTATAGTTTCTCGTTTTCCATTAAATCAGGGATTTTATATTTTAAAGAATTTGGATCAAGGATGAATAGAGTTTTTTGGGGTGCAAAAACTATATTCTTTATTTTTAAATTTTTCTCAAATTACTCAAATTTTTCAATTAAATAATATTAGGGTTTATTTAATGCTTTTTGTATTTTGGTTGATTTTTTTATTTTTTATAATTATAATGTTTTAAATTTAAGTAGCTTATAAAAAAGAGCATGGTTTTGAAGCAGCTAAGGAAATTATATTAATTCTTAAATATTTTTATAAAAGATAAAAAATCTTTATTTTTATAATGAAAGTATAATGTTTTTTAAACTATATAAAAAGAAATATAAATGGAGTTTAACCATTAAAGAAAAAAGTTAGCGGCTTTATCTTAAATTCCTATATTTCTTTAATTGGGGTTAAAATACTCATTTATAACATTAACAATGTTAGGCCTCTTTTTGGCTTCAATTAAAAATAAAGATAATTTAATTTTATCAGCTTTTAGGTCGAAACTAAATGCAGTTGGTTGCTTTTTATTTATTTTAAGAGAAATTGATTTTAATATTCAATACTTTTTAAATGCAAATTAAATGTTATGTTTAACTATACTCTTTTTTATTTAAAAAGTTCAGTTTAAAGATCCTTGGCATCATTCATGAATTAAACCAATAAGTAAAATTATAATAAATGTTAAATTTGTTATAGTTCAGATTTTTAAGTTTGAGGAAGAAACAGTAATAATTATAGGTAAAATTAAAGCAATCTCAACATCAAAAATTAAAAAAATAATTGCAATCAAAAAAAATCGAATTGAAAATGGAAGCCGAGAAGAATTAAAGGGGTTAAAACCACATTCAAAAGGAGAGGGTTTTTCTCGACTATTTGTTGTTTTTAAACTTAAAATAGATGAAATATATATGATAATAAAAGAAATAAAAAAAAAAATCAAAGATAAAATTAATAAATTAAAAATTACTTAAATTAAATTATTAAACTTTATGATTGGAAGTCATAGATACTTTTTATACTATATAAGTTTATTTTTTATCCCCCTCACCAGTAAATAGAGATGTAAAGAAAAAGTCAAACAACATCAACAAAGTGTCAATATCATGCAGCAGCCTCAAATCCAAAATGATGACCGTTAGAAAAATGGTTTTTTATGTGTCGAATTAAACAAATTAATAAAAAATTAGTGCCAATTAATACATGAAGGCCGTGGAATCCAGTCGCTATAAAAAATGAAGACCCATAGATCGAATCTGCGATTGTAAAAGAAGCTTCTATATATTCATATGCTTGAAGTATAGTAAAGTATACCCCTAAAATAATTGTAAAGAATAATCCTTGAGTGGTTTGTGAATGATTATTTTCTATTAGTCTATGATGTGCTCAAGTTACGGTAACTCCTGAAGATAATAGAATTGTAGTATTTAATAAAGGTACTTGAAAGGGATTAAAAACAAGGATTCTTATTGGAGGTCATATTTTCCCTAATTCAATTGTAGGAGATAGGCTTCTATGAAAGAAGGCTCAAAAAAATCTAATAAAAAAAAATACTTCTGATACAATAAATAAAATTATCCCTCACCGTAAACCCAATGTTACTGGAATTGTGTGTAATCCTTGAAAAGTCCCTTCTCGAGAAATATCACGTCATCACTGATATATTGTTAAAATTGTAATTAAAATTCCCAAAATAAATAAATTTATTGAATATAGGTGGAATCATTTTGTTAGTCCTGCAGTTAGCGTTATTGCTCCAATTGCCCCTGTTAAAGGTCAAGGGCTGTAGTCTACTAGATGGAATGGATGATTTGAGTGTGTTGACATTTTTTAAATAATTTCTCTTGAGTACAAGGTTCTTAAAATTGTAAATACATATGCTTGAATGATAGCTACTGCTGATTCAAGGGTTAAAAGAAGAAGTTGAGCTAAAATTAAAAAAGATAGTAAGATTGTAGATAGAGAGTTTCCTGTATTTGCTAAAAGAGTAAGAAGAAGATGGCCTGCAATTATATTGGCAGAAAGCCGGATAGCTAAAGTTCCAGGACGGATGATGTTTCTAATTGTTTCAATTATTACTATAAAAGGTATTAGAATTGTTGGAGTTCCTTGAGGGATTATATGAATAAATATATGGGTCGTATTATTTAATCATCCATAAATTATAAATCCTAGTCATAGAGGTAAAGCTAAAGAAAGAGTTATAACTATATGACTTGTTCTAGTAAAAATATATGGGAATAGCCCTAAAAAATTATTTAATAAGATTAGACTAAATATTGAGATAAAAATAAATGTAGTTCCAGAAAATCTTGAAACTCCTAAAAGAGTTTTAAATTCTTGGTGTAAGGTAAAAAAAATCTTATTTCAAAATATAGAAATTCGTGAAGGAATTATTCAAAATATAAAGGGAAAAAATAATAGGCCAATTATTGTACTTAACCAATTTAATGAAAAATTAAAAATATTTGTAGAGGGATCAAAAATTGAAAATAAGTTTATTATCATTTTCAATAAAAATTATTTTTATTTAATAGTTGGTTAAATTCATTAGTGGGTTTATTTGTTCTTTTTAAATTATATCTAAAATAATTTAAAATATTAAATATTAAGAAGATTAAAATAAATCAAAAAAATAAAGTTATTCATATTAAGGGAGCTATTTGAGGGATTAAAAAATATCTAGAATAAAGATAATTTTAGTTTGACATACTAATGTTAATTTATTAACTAATTTTTTTTCATTAAAAGTAATTACTAGCTTACTATTTTATGGTTTAAGAGACCATTACTTGCTTTTCAGTCATTTAATGAATAATAAAAAGATCTTGCTTTAATTTTCCGAGCTTTTTTTCACTCAGTTAATAAAAAAGTTTGAGGGTGTTCTTTCAATTACAATTGGTATAAATCTATGATTAGCTCCACAAATTTCTGAACATTGTCCAAAATAAAGACCTGGTCGATTAATAAAAAAATTTGTTTGGTTTAATCGACCGGGGTTTGCATCAATTTTTACGCCTAGGGAAGGAATTGTCCATGAATGAAGAACGTCTGTAGCAGTAACTAAAATTCGAATTTGATTTTGAATAGGTAGAATAATTCGATTATCTACGTCTAATAAACGAAAAGAGTTTATCTCATTATTAGAAGATATATAGCTATCGAATTCAATATTTTTAAAATCAGAGTATTCATAGCTTCAGTATCATTGATGCCCAATTGTTTTTAATGAAATAGAGGGGTTATTAATTTCATCTAATAAATAAAGAATTCGTAAAGAGGGAAAAGCAATAAAAAGAAGAACAATTGCTGGAAGAATAGTTCAAATTACTTCAATAGTTTGTCCATGTAATAAAAATCGATTGTTTAGTTGATTAAAGAATAAAGTTATCATTAAATATCCTACTAAGGTTGTTACTAAAATTAAAATTAAAAGAGAGTGGTCATGAAAAAAATTTAGCTGTTCTATAATTGGTGAGTTTCTATCTTGTATGCCTAAACTTGATCATGTTGTCATTTTTTAAATTAAAATTATTTTTTGGTTTCTAAAAAAAGCTTATTACTTTATTTATGAAGCTTAAATTCATTGCACTATTCTGCCATATTAGATAATTAGTTTGTTAAAATAGGAAGCTCATTATAAGAGTGTTCTGCTGGAGGAAGGTTTTGGTATCATTCAATAGATGAAGGAAATTGAATAGGTATAATTTGACCTCGATGTCTGATAAAGCTTTCTCAAATAATAAATAAAAATATTAAGATCCCAATTATTGAGATTGTTGAGCCAATTGTAGAAATAATATTTCATGTTGTGTAAGCGTCTGGGTAATCTGAATAACGTCGGGGTATTCCTGCTAAACCTAAGAAGTGTTGGGGAAAAAATGTTAAATTTACTCCAATAAATATAATTACAAATTGTGTTTTTAATCATTTTTCATTTATTATTAAACCTGTTAATAGTGGAAATCAATGAACGAATCCTGCTATAATAGCAAATACTGCTCCTATAGATAAAACATAGTGAAAGTGGGCTACAACATAATAAGTATCATGAAGAATTACATCAATTGAAGAATTAGCTAAAATTACCCCAGTAATTCCCCCAACAGTAAATAAAAAAACAAAGCCTAAAGCTCATAATATTGAAGGAGAGTAATTGATTTGTGTTCCGTGTAATGTTGCTAATCAACTAAAAATTTTAATTCCTGTTGGTACTGCAATAATTATAGTTGCGGAAGTAAAATAAGCTCGAGTATCAACATCTATACCTACTGTAAATATATGGTGGGCTCACACAATAAATCCTAATAAGCCAATTGCTAGTATTGCGTAAATTATACCAAGTGTGCCAAATGTTTCTTTTTTTCCTCTTTCTTGTCTAATAATATGGGAAATTATTCCAAAGCCTGGGAGAATCAGGATGTAAACTTCAGGATGACCAAAAAATCAGAATAAGTGTTGGTATAAAATAGGGTCTCCTCCTCCAGCGGGGTCAAAAAATGAAGTGTTTAAGTTTCGATCAGTTAAAAGTATAGTAATTGCGCCAGCAAGAACGGGAAGAGAAAGAAGAAGAAGGACTGTTGTAATAATAACAGATCAAACAAATAGAGGTATTCGATCTAAAGTAATTCCGTTTGATCGTATATTAATGGCAGTTGTAATAAAATTAACTGATCCAAGAATTGAAGAGATTCCTGCAAGGTGAAGAGAAAAGATTGCTAAATCAACGGAAGCCCCTCTATGGGCAATTCTTGAAGATAGGGGAGGATAAACTGTTCATCCTGTTCCTGCCCCATTTTCTACTATTCTTCTTGAAAGAAGAAGAGAAAGAGATGGGGGTAATAATCAAAAGCTTATATTATTTATTCGAGGGAAGGCTATATCTGGGGCCCCTAACATTAGCGGTAATAGTCAGTTTCCAAATCCTCCAATTAAAATAGGTATTACTATAAAAAAAATTATAATAAAAGCATGAGCTGTGACAATTACATTATAAATTTGATCGTCTCCAATAAATGTTCCTGGGTGTCCTAATTCTGCTCGAATAAGTATACTAAGAGAAGTTCCTACTATTCCAGATCAAGCACCAAAAATAAAATATAAAGAGCCGATGTCTTTGTGATTTGTTGAAAATAATCATTGTTGCAATTTTTGATTAAATGTCTGAAAAAAGTTATAAATTGTAAATTTATATATGAGAAATTATTCTCTTTAATCAAAAAATTAATATTTTTTTTTAAAGTTCTGTATTCATATAATGATTTTAAATTGCAAATTTAAAGGAGTAATAAATTTTATTATTAGAATTTTAAAACTTAAAGGGTTGGTCTTTTAATTTTAGCTTTGAAGGCTAATAGTTTTATTTAACTTAAAGTTTTTTTATTTAATTATTGGTTTTTTTCCATTTAGGTTTAAGTTTTTATTTCTTAAAAATTATGTTTTTTTAAGTAAAAAAAAACATATTAATAAATAATAAACCAAATAAAGAAAAGAAATTAATAAAAAAATAACTTTTTTTATTTTTTTGAGTTAAAAAATTAATTGAAAAAAAATTTATTTTATTAAAGTTAAGAAGAAATGCTGAGTAACAAATTCGAATATAAAAATATAGTGTAATAAGAGAAAAATTTACTAATACAATTATTAGTCAATAAAATTTTGAAAAAACTAGTATTTCAATAATAATTCATTTAGGGAAGAACCCTAAAAATGGAGGTAGCCCGCCTAAGGATAGAAGAGGAAAAGAAATAAATAATTTTATAAAGTTATTTTTTAAAGAAATAGAAAAAATTTGATTAAGATTAAAAATTTTAAAATTTTTAAATATATAAACAACTAAAAATGATAAAGTAGAATAAAATAAAAAATAAATTTTTCAAATATATTCATTGTTTAAGATTCCTGATACTATTCAACTTAAATGGTTGATTGAAGAATAGGCCATTAGTTTTCGTAATGATGTTTGGTTTAGTCCGTTAATTGCTCCAATAAATGATGAAAAAATAATAGCTGTTAAAAATAAATAAAAATTTAAACAAAAAGATAAAATAATTAATGGTGCAATTTTTTGTCAGGTTATTAAGATAAAATTGTTTATTCAAGTTAACCCTTCTATTACATTTGGGAATCAAAAATGAAAGGGGGCAATTCCTCTTTTTAATATTAAGGTTGATGCAAAAATTAAGTTTATTAATGATTGTCATTTAAAATAAAAAGATTTTTCTGTTATTAATAAATAAAATATAACTGAAAATAATAAGATATTAGAGGCTAAAGCTTGGGTAAGAAAATATTTTAAAGCTGCTTCTGATGAAAATAGGTTATTAATTTTTATAGAAAGGGGGATAAATGAAAGTAAATTAATTTCTAACCCTATTCAAATTCTAAATCAAGAAGTAGATGAAATTCTAATTAAAGTACCTAATAGAAGAGTTATAAAAAATAATAGTTTATAGGAATTTTTTAAAATTTAAAAAAAAAGGAGTATAACCTTTATATGTAGGGTATGAACCTAAAAGCTTTTTTAGCTTATTTTTTATTTAGTGGATATATTTTAGTGTAAGATGCATAAAAAATTTTGATTTTTTTAGTAATAGTTTAATTCTATTAAATATAAGATATAATAAATATAATTATAAAAATTATATAATTTATCCTATCAAGATACTCCTTTTTCAGGCAATTTATTTTTTTTTAAAAAAAATAAATTTGGTTATAAATTACTTTTTTATCTTTTTGTTTAAATTTTTATTTATTTTTAACAGCTATTATTTTTTCATCATTTATTGGAGCAATTAATAGACTAAACTAAACATCATTACGAAAACTAATGGCCTATTCTTCTTCAATCTTCCATTTAAGTTGAATAGTGTTAGGAATCTTAAACAATGCGTATATTTGAAAAATTTTTTTATTTTTTATTTTACTTTTTCATTTTTATTTATTTATGTATGAAAAAAAAATTTTAAATTAAATTTTTTAATTTTACTGTTTTTTTATCAGCTATAAAAAAAAATAGCTTTAAAAAATTGGTTTTTATAGTTAGTTTTTTATTTTTTAATTTTTTATAAAAATTGTTTTTTTTTAGTTAATATTATTTGGTTAATAAAAAATTATTAAATTTTTAAATTTTATTTATAATAAAAAAAAAATAGTTTTAAAAGATTAATTTTTATAGTTAGGTTTTTATTTTTTAATTTCTTATAAAAATTGTTTTTTTTTAGTTAATATTATTTGGTTAATAAAAAATTATTAAATTTTTAAATTTTATTTATAAGAAAAAAAATAGTTTTTTTTATTATTTGATTTTTAATTGGGGGTTTAATTTAAATGTTTATTTTGTAAAATAATTTTTGAAAATTAAAAATATAAAAAAGTTTTTTTTTATTAAAATAAGTTTTTATTTTTTAAATTTAGTTTAAAATTTAATTTTAAATTTAATTTTTAAGTTTTAAATTTTTTAGTTAAAAAATAAATTAAAATATAAAATAAATTAATTTTATTTTAATATTTTTTTTATTATTTGTAATTTAAAAGTTTTAGGTTTTGATTTAATAAAAAAAAACATTGTTTTTTAAAATAAAAAGAAAGGGGGCACTTTTTTTTATTAAAAAATAAATAAAAATATTAGATTTAGTCCAAGGATTTTTAAATTTAAAATTTAAATAAAAAATAATAACATTTGGTTTTGAATTTAAGTTTTAAAAAGAAAAGTAAATAAATTTAAAAAAGTTTTAAAAAAATATAATAAAAATTTATATATTTAATATATATTTATAATAAAGTTATTTTTA
>JARJDX010080659.1:0-10073 GCA_030264735.1 Gymnusa sp. GC000175
ATAAAATATACTGGGAATTAAAAGGAGATTAACCATTTTTGTAAAGAAATTAATTAAGAACTAGATGGACTTACAAAAGAATTAAAGTAAATCAAAATTCAAAGTAAAAATTACAAAAAAGGTTTGGCACGCATTTCATTGTGAAGAAGGTTGTAATAATGAATGGAAAGGTAGCTATGTTATGAAGGTTCTTTTTGCAGGTTCATTCAAAATATTTTAATAGAAATTGCTGCTGCCTTCATCCTTCATTCACTATTCTTATGCAACCCAAGCAACAACCCCAAGAAATTAAAATTATCCACATTTTATAAATATGTCTAAAGTTTGTAAATAAAAGTTATCAATTAAAGTTAAATTTTTCAAAAACATTTGTGTTGGGTTACCTATCTCCTGACAAAAATAGATTACAGGTTAATGAAAAATTTTAGTAATGTATTTAAAAAGTAATGAAAAAGAACAAAAATAATATGCAAATACATATGAACACACAAAAAACTTTCATATTTCACAAATATTAACTTCCTTGAAAATTAAAGCAATCCATAGAAGGTAAATCCAAATTTGGTATTTCGACATCCGATGTTTCCGTTAATTTTTTGAACCTTTCGTTAACAAACTGATCAACATTCATAATGTCATCTGAATTTATGCTGGTATCCAAAATATTAGAACCAGCATCACTCAAAATAAATTCATCAGAAATGTCTGCTGAAAGTAAATGTAATTTGTGTAAATCAAAATCATCTGAAGATGTTTTCTTGTTATCTTTTTTATGTGTTGACTCAAAATCATGCTTGGCTTGAAAAAGATTTTGATTTTTATTGGCATTTCTCTTTTCATTTAAAACTTCTGCTTCCTCCGGTTTGCCTGGCAAGACTCTTAACAAATGATCATCAGTTATGGTGGTTATATCTAAAACGTTGCCAAGTGTGTCTGGAAAAATGTCAATTTGCTTCCCTTTTTTGTCAAATATAATTTTATGTTTACTATCATGATTTTCTGCATTTATACTGAATTCCAAATTACTTTTTCTGTCGTATTTTGGCTTATTTGGACTTTCATTTGTTAAGGAGTCAAACAAATTGTGAAAGTTACTTTTTTCATTGCATTCTAGCAAACTTTTGTCGTTTTTACATTTTTTAGGACTTTTATTTAAATCGGATATGAGATCTGCGTAGTCAAACACATCACCCATACTCTTGGTATCATGTAAAGTTTTCTGATTGGAATTTTTATAAAAATCAAACAAATTTGTAAATGTGGGTTTATAATCGTCGTCTTTTAATAGTTTTTTATCAAAATTAAAAAAGGTATTACTCTTTGTATTGCTTTCTGAAGGATCAATAAAATTATCTTTTTTAACATTTTCATTGTTAGCTGGTTTATCTGTATTTTCTTTGATAACATCCATAATGTCACTTCCAAAATGCAAATCAATATTGGCTTTAAGACAGGAAACAGTGTTTACTTTAACATTGTTTGTATCACCCTTTAGGTCGTTGTCAATGTTTGTAAAGACTTTTTGTAAATTGATATCGGTAGGTTTGTTCTCACTAATAACATCCGCAATGTTGTTATTTTTAGGATCCATTAATCCATTGTTTAAAGATGTAACGCTATCACTTTTCTCAAGAGGAGATGCAGCATTGGATTTAATTACATGATCGGTAAAGTTATCATCAAAAAACTCCAAAAACGAGAAAATGGAAATATCTTTACACAGTTCGTTTTCATTGAATCTGTAATCACCTTCCTTAACATTTAAAATTGAAGATAAAAGTGTATCTACATAATGTTCTGTTCCCTTTCCTACTTTTACAGGTTTAAAAAAATATTTAACCAAAGTACGAGCATTCTTAATTAAATTTAAAATTTCCTTACAAAATTTACTGCCCTTTTGACCTTCCTTAGCCTTAAGCGCTGTTTCAATCAAACAACACCATGTATCACTGTTTTCAGTACTGAGCTGCTTCATCAGTCCGTGATCGGGATACTTTTTTAAATGTTGCGCCATACGATTACGTCCCAAATACGCTTTTTGACACGTGGAACATCGAAACTGGGATGGAATTGATCTTTTTCTTTTTTTCTCTGGTGACGTTATAATTAGTGACTCTTTAACTGGTGCTTCATTAGTTTTAAGTGGTTGAAATTGTGCAGTTAGTAACTCTTGTACACAGCTAACATCGCACTGTTCATCATCTGTTACAATTTTTTCGAAATCCTAAAAAGAGATAACAAGAATTTAATTTATAATTCGTTGATTGTCATTTACTTTTTCCATATGGATCGGTGGTCTTGTGATACGACCTGATCTTGTTCTTGTAGGTTTTATTATCTTGGGTGGTGTAGATTTGATTTCTGGATGTTCCTCTGGTGGACGCTTTTTTGGCCTTCCTCTTGCCACAGCAATATTTGGCTAAAACAAGTTCCAAAATGAGATTAATAAAAAAAAATTCAGAAAGTAACTGAACTGTTTGTTAACAGGTCACTACTTGAATAATAATTTTATTGCATAAATTAATTTTCTTTCGTTTACCTTTAAATTTAAATCCTCAGGGTGTATCACTTTATAATTGTATCGAGTTCCCGCATCCAATGCTTGTTTTTGCTTTGAAAAATCTTTTGTTTTATTCATGCAATCTACATCAGCATGGGAATTTTCCGTTTCTGGTACATCAGATAATTCTATGCCTAAAGTGATTGCTTGTTCTTTGGTTATTTGTACTAATTGCGAACTGCCATCAACCTTGAATGGTATAATTAATAAAAAAGAATAAATATCCCAAGAAAATTTACCATTTCAACTTTTATCAAATAGGTGCTTTCTGTTAGAACATCACCTCTACTGCATAAATCAACTATATTGGTGGTGTTGTACATTTTACAAAATCGTGTGTAATTGATGAGGATAATAATAATATATTATTTTACATATTAGAACAAGTGAATAAATAACATAAACAATAATGTTTTGAGGTTAGGAACATTAAGAGGCTTCATCTGCTCATCAACTGTGATGGATCATCTTAACTTGGGATGAACGAACAATATTTTATTAGTAATCTAAGAATAAATAAAAAGCACCATCATTAATGTTTTACTGTTAAATTAACTTGAAATTACCTAGATCAATTTGATTTGATAAATACTCAATGATGGCACAAATCGAGTAAAAATATCACTGAATGCACACATCACAGCAGATTCTCGATGTTGCCAACTGAACTTGTGCTTAAAATATTTGTAACAAAATGTATTTGCATGTTTGACAGAGAAAATTAGTTTAAGTTGGTCAAACGCAGTTTTTTGCGGGAACCTGATGTGAATTTGAATTATTTTTAGTTAGGCTTTCCTCGGCAGAAAAATGGGTGTGACCTAAGGCATAATTAGCCGAGAGGTGCATTTTATTATTTTCTCTAAATAATTATTATCGATTTTAGCCAGGCTACCACTGGCATGGAATCCATGTTTTTTTTTTTAATTTATTTTAGGAATAATTTAGTTTATTTTAAATAAATATAATAATTACAATTGTATACAGGTGTTATTTGAAGGGAGAGAAACAATATTTTCAATTTTATTTTAAATTTTGAGTAATTCCTCATCAAATAAGCCATTATTTTTCTTACGGTATTACTGGATTGTTTGACAATCAATAACAAAACAATAAAGGTTTTTTTTACAAATGAATAAAGACCAAAGAAGTAACAAACACATTTGTTCCAATAAATCACTTACAATGGCATTTCAAAATTAATATCTAATTTAGCATCCCGTGCTAAGCTAACAATATTGGAAAGTTTAACAGCTAAACGAGCAGCCTCATCTAAATTGTCAACAGGCAATATCTTCATTCCAGAACTGGCAATCAAAACTTTAGCATCATCTACATTTGTACCTTGCAGGCGACAAATAATGGGCATCTTCAAATTGAGTTCTTTGGCTGCTGCAATAATCCCTTCCGCAATAACATCACACCTAAATTAATTATACGTATGTTACTTAAACAACAAATTGGTTTTTATTCAAGAATTACCTCATAATACCTCCAAATATATTGACTAGAATTGCAAGTACTTTTGGATCAGCTGTAATAATCTTAAAAGCTTCCTTGACAGCTTGTGCTGTGGCACCACCACCTACATCGAGAAAGTTTGCTGGAGAACCCCCGTGAAGAGAAATGATATCCATTGTGGCCATGGCTAAGCCGGCACCGTTAACCATACAACCTATATTACCATCCAGAGCAATGTAATTCAGATCAAATTTTGCTGCTGCAACTTCCTTTTCATCTTCCTGGGACCAATCCCGCAAGGCAAAAAGTTCTTTTTGTCTAAAAGCAGCATTATCATCAAACCGAAGTTTGGCATCCAGTGAAAAATCTAAAAATAATTTGTAAACAATCTCTGCTTGCACCATGTTTTATAAGATCATATTTACACTGTTCCCCTGCTTCTTCCGCATAAGGATTAATTTCAATCAGCAGTGCATCTTTTTTAATAAATAAGTCATACATTTTCATAAGCATATCAGCAGTTTTTTCTTTTTGTTTACTTAAACCCACTTTTTCTGCCACTTTCTCAGCTTGTTGCCTGGTCATGCCAACAGTTATGTCGATAGGTTCATACAATATGGCATCAGGATTTTCTGCAGCCACTTCCTCAATATTAACTCCTCCTTGAGATGAAGCAATAATTACAGGACCCTTTAATGTGCATAAAAGATGAATAAGAGAATATATATATATTTTTTTTTTTTAATAAGCTTACTGCAAACGCTCGTTCCATCATCACAGCAAAGTAATACTCTTTTCGAGGAAACTTTCTCTCAGTGACCATAACTGAATTACAAATGCGACCCTTTTCACCTGTTTGCTTAGTTACCAAATACTGCCCAATCATTTTACCACTGATTTCCTCAGCTTCTTCTGGTCTGAAAATATTACACACACATTTAATTATTTAATAAAGAATCAAATTAAGTGCAATTTACGTGTAAACCATTCGGACACCTCCTTTAAGTCCATTTTTAAAAGCACCTTTACCTCTTCCACCAGCTAAAACCTGCGCTTTGAGGACCAAATCAGTTGTATTTAAATCTTGGGCAATTTTCTTGGCTTCTGATTTGGAAGTGGCCACACCAAACCGAGGCACTTGAATGCCGGCTTCTTGTAACAAAGAATAACTGATGTGTTCGTGCACATTTAAATTACGCTTCTGTTGATTTTGGGCTCCCCATAACCCATTGGTAGCCAAGATCTAAACAAAAATAATCTAATGTTATTATTGCACATCAAAATTATTTGTATAAATAAAATATTTTTCAATGGAAATCAAGATATAAACCCTTGACTTACATAATTCCTATTTTAGTAATAGTTTATGTAAGTAACACTTTATTAAGAAGGACTAGCAAAATGGCAAATTTGGTTAATTCTAAAAATTGGGTTGCACTTTGCGTTTCTTTTATTTTTCCTACCTTTGGTCCATTTTTGAGAACTAAATTTTCTGCTAAACCAACACCTCTTAGAATGGTCGCCATTGTTTCGTCTGATATTGGTCGCGCAGGCGCAAAAGGTGACTGACGTTTAATTTATTTTTGATCTTTACTTTGTTTTCAACGCTTTTAACAAACGTCTGATGTACTAACTAAACTAGTTCATCGTTCTTCGAACCACTCCCAATTATAATCTGGTATGGGTATAATTAATATGGGCAAAGGGCAAATTTAACATAACAATTTTATATTTCCGGATCTAACCATAAACGTTCATGTCATGAACTCTGCACTTTTACAAATATTGCATTGGCATCTGCTGACACCACAGCAACAGATTGTCAAAGTCAAAATCATTGGGGGTGCACTCAATGCACTAGACTCCATACACACACACACAAACAAATTTAAAAACATTTCTGGAGAGAGTAGACAGATAAATTTAGAGATAAAAGTAATAAGAAGTATCGTGTACTTTTTTTTACATTACCCTGTTGTGTTGAAAACCTGCAATTAGCATGTGTCATTATTAAAATTATTTATGGCATGCCTAAGGTGCGTCCCGCGGCTTCTTTATAAAAATGTTCTGATTTTGGGGCGCGCAGCTACAGCAATGAAGCAGCACATGTTCAGAGACTAACTAAAGAGCGAACATGATTTTGTTCCTTGTATCTAAATTACATCAAAGCACATTAAAGCTCTCAGCTATCCCTACCTTTGCTTACAGCTGCATTCATTCTCCACCACTCCACCCACTCACTGTCGTCCGTCAGCAACATATCTTGTATTTATTAACAAAGGACACATGGTAATGTTTGGAATTCCCAACACTCAGCAACAGGAAAGTGGGAGTTTATATGCAAAAGGAAAGTGAACTGTGATTGGTTGATAAAGTTTCGACGACAGTTCAGTCTTTGTGATTCTTTAAGGGTGGCACGTGGCATATCTAAACAAAAAAAATAGCCGCTCTGAATTTCGAAATCTGGCCAACCAAAATTTAAATTTGGTAAGCTTATCTGGTCAACTTAGACATGCCTGAGGTTGGTTGGTTGGTTGGGTTTAACTAAGTTGTTTAATATCATTTTATTTTATAAAAATTCAATTTCAATCGAGCTATTGCTCAATATATATTACAAACAAAATTATAATATAAGAATTGCAATGTACAATAACAATCAAATTTATCTACCTCTTCCTCTCTTGTTTCCTGCAGGATGTCCAAAAGAAATTGATTTGTTAGATTTTCCACTATTCCTATTCCTATTTTTATTCTAAAACACGAGGAAAAATTAAAAATACATCCGTAGCTTCTGTGCAGACACCTTACTTTTGCCTTAAAATTAGTTTTAACTTGTGATTGAATTGCAGTGCTTGCACCTCCGGAAAATTGCCTAAAATCCACAGTGGAATAATCAAAAGCATGTAAATCTTCCTTCTTGTCTTTTTCCACTTTTCTCTCAAGTCGTTTTAATTTACGTTTCTGATTTTTTGATAGATTTTGTTGATGTTGTTGGACAGGAGATTGTTGGATCCCCATTGTAATGTTAGTAAGAGAAACGTGTATTTCATTTTTTGGCATTTTACATTCTGGTTGGTATGAATTGGGTGGCTCCAGAGAACGTTTTCTTTTACGTTTTTTGGTGCCACCCTGGTTAAGAAGTGATTGCTCATGTACAGCCACTGAAGTCTCGGGATTTTTTACTTTACCAGAAGTCACCTGCTCAACGGCTCGTTTCACCTTAACGAAATGCTCGTGCAACTGAATAATTAAAACAAAATTAAAAAGCATAACAGTAGAACTTTAACAATTTATCTTACAGACGCAATGCGGTCTTCAACTGATGGATCATCTTTTTCTTTTTTGGCATCGGCCTCCTCTTCAGCTTGTATAAAAGGTTTCACTAATTTATATCTTTCAAAAGGTCCGAGGAAGTAAAATTCTTTAATTTTTTCAACACAGTCGACCTTGTCATTTGAGTTAATAAATACCGAACAGGATGAGGTTGACTTTTCTATTTTTATTTTGAAATTTTTGTTAAAGCTGGTTACATTATTTCCCAACAGGGTAGGTAAGTCGTCTCGAAATTCTTGATGTTGAGTTAGATCATGAGGGCAATGTAAAGGGCTATCGATATTTAATTTAATTGTTTCTTTTGCTTTTGCTCCTCTTGAGTTTCTTTCTTTCATGATTGGCTAGGAATAAAATCATCAGATCAATAATTTTCCAAATATTATAAAATACTACCTTCTCTAGTGATTGTTCACGAGCTCTTAAAATAATCTTGTGCAATTCTAGAGAATGAGCTCTGACCAGTGGAGGAATGGGATTGCAACAAGCCAATATACCTTGAATTTCCCTAGGTAGCATCTCGGAAATTTGCAGCAACATGTGATTGGGTAACACGTATCTGTTAAGACCGATTTATTAAAGATATTAAACAGAAAATATAATTTTAACTAACCCAGTGCTCTCATCTTCCTCCCTTGCTAACTCATCTCTCCACCTGTACAATTCTTTCAAAGCAAACATCTGCCTGTTGTCAAATAATCTTTTACATTTGCGATAAAAGTCTAAATGTGAATTTTCGGTTAACCTAGGTTTAAAATATCGCTAAAAGTATTTATCATACAGACATGATGGCAATTGAAAAACCATGTTTACCTTTTTGCAAATTTCAGTACTGGCCTGAAATGTAGATTTTAGAATATTATCACTTCCGTTACCTCTTTTTAAAAGTTCGTTTTTTAAAATCTCATACAAGTAAATTAAATAATGAGTGTCTTCACGAGCATATGCTTTCAATTCTTCAGGCAAAGGTCTGGAAGAAAAGATAATAATTTTGAAAAATAAAAATTAATATAAACAAGATTTATTGGTGGTACCTAATCCTCCAATCTGCAAGTTGAAACTGCTTGTTTGGCATGAAAGAACAAAATCGATTTAGCAGGTAAGATAGGGATAAACCTGAATAACCCAATTTTTTAGCTGCTTGATGTGTATCAAACATGTTAACAACATACAAAGAAAGATCCCTCTGCATCCACTGTACATCCATATCAGCACCGTGAAATATCTAAACAGTCATAAATGAATTTTGAAAATTATGTATATGCAAAAATAAAAAAAATTATACTTTAACAATCGTGTTTCTTGTAAAAATTTCATTAAGAATGTGAAGCTTATCTCGTAATGTTAAAGTGTCGATGATATAATCAGCGGAACGAGTTGAAATCTGCATGAGACAAGTAATTCCCATAAAACTTCTGTACGAATGATGTTCAAGATCAACTGCGATCTCCTTTTCTTTTCTTAGTTCTTCCAAAAGATGATCCAGTTGTTCTGGTGTGGAAATCTCATATAAAGGTGTACGGTCAAGTTCTGTAGGTTTTACAGGTTGACATTCTACTAATAAGTTTTCGGACGGAACAAATCGATCCAATTCATATTCATAAGGATGTGAATATCTGTAAAAGGATGATGTATAAATGATTTATCTCATCAAAAATTTAAACAACTTACTGATCCCCAAATTCAGTTTCTTCCACATACAAGGCAAGTGGCTTTAGTGAATTGGGTTTTTCTGAAATTCTAGGTCTCCAAGGATGAACATTACCATTTTCGATTTTATCTTTGAAGAATTTTTGCGGTCTTACTATATTTTTAGCAGTTAAAAGGTGGATTGATTTTGTGTTTAAATTTTGCTGCAAAGAAATATTTACACAATCAAATATGTCAATGTCAAAAATTAAATCAAAATTAAAGTTTCAGCTTACATTTTGCATCGGTAAATTAATAGAGAATTTTTTAATTCTGTTCCACGAACCACTAACAGGTAATTCTGCGCTTACAGTTTGAATTTCTGGTTCTTTTGGTAAAGTTCTGAGCCCATTCATTTCATCAATGGTTGTAGCCACACGTTCCAATATAACATCATTAGCTTCCACTATTAATTCTGATTTCTCTTCAATTGTACCAGCACTTGCATTATTCTGAATATTATTGTAGCCCAAAATTTTACTTATGACGCTCAGTATGTGTTGGCTTTCAAAGTCCATGACTTTTTTGGAAGAGTCCTGAGTCATGTGAAAAGTGTAATCACGATCTTTCGGCAAAGCATTAGCGTGCCTTGTTGCTTCAATGCAAGTTTTGAATCCCTCCTAAACAGATTAAAAAATGGAATGAAGGAATATTAATATTGAATGACTTATTTAAACCTGAATAAATGCGTCCACATTATTTACATCCAATTGTTTTTGCTTGGATTCACCGTCGTATTTTGCACTTGAAATGCATTCCTTGTGTTTTCCAGGATCTCGCGACATTTTTTATTGCTGCTCTTCTAGGTTAAATTGCTTTCATTTAACTTTTAACCTAGAAAAATCCAGCTCACAAAATCAACAACAGATGGCGATCTATTGCTCGCTTTGAATTATTCGGCTTTTTAAAATAAAATGCAAAATAAACTTTCCCACCAATTAAAAGATGTCACCCATTTGCTGTTTTTTAAATTTTTCAACAGATTTACATTGTAGGCGTAAATTATAGTAGCGCATCCTATTACAAATATGAACAC